>KZ063143.1:28863-74795 GCA_002091835.1 Anopheles maculatus
TGCGATCTTTTATTAAAGTTTTCCACGATGAGCGTCTCATAAATTTAGTGCAGACATTGTGCTCTTTGGCGATATTATTCATAACGGTGCTTTTCGTAATAAACTTGCTGTTACAGCTCGTGCAGTGTTATACATTTTTCATGTGTTTCGTGAGGGAGGTTTAGTTTTTTGCACACTTCGTTGGCAGACATTTGCTTTTTTTGTGCCGCATATTCTTCGATCCGAACGACTCTTTTTAAGGTCGAACACAAAAACCAACACGTCAATCAGAAAACAAACTGGCCAAATTACTTTGATATTTTATTATATTCCGCCCTAGTTGTTTGTGTTATTATATGGCTTGTTTTTGGTTTCGGAATGCAAAAAACAAACTGGATATTTAATCTTATCTTAACACCTAACAACGTTTGTTTGCTCAGCAGGTGTCAATTTGGTCCAATAGTCCAATTGCTTTAATGCTTTTGATTACAATTTATGGTTTTATTAATTGATGGGAAAGTGCTGCAATGTGAAGTGCTTGGTGGTGATGGTATAAGCATTTCAAAATATAGCAACAACAAAATGTTACAAGAGAGGTTTGCTGCTGTACGTCAAACCGAAAACATTTCGTTTACCCATACACAAAGCACACGTTTACAGGAGAGTTCATCGACGCTTTCTATTTCGTTTGGGTAACCTTCATCATGTTCGGCTATGTTTTTCATTGTCACACACATTCGCCGCGACCTTCTGACTCGCCAAATGATGCGAACACGATGATGGACTGTTTTGTGGCAGTTATTGCATTTAATGGATGTAAATTTTGACCTTCGTCTCGCGGAAGCTCGCGAAATTCTCTGGTGGTGTGGTGAAAGGGCAAACGCGGTTTTTTTGTTTTGTTCCTCACTATCGATGGCGTGCTGCCGCGTGCTTGTGAACACATACAATGATGATATGTGGCCTGATGAGAGACGGCGGATGAAGAGTAAAAAATTAACTCCCCTAAGCGCACCGACCAAGCTGTGTCCCCAGGTTCGTGGCGATCCGCTCCGATGACTAATGTCCGTGTCTGTGCAGCATGGCGGAACGTAGCAAAAACACTACCCACCTCGCCAGGGCCGAGTGGGGCAGTAAGCAACAACAAAAAGAAATCCTCTTACACACACAGAAACTGGAGCATTCTTTTATCTTTGTTTTCTTACGCCCCGTGTGATTTATTTACTTTTCACCGCAACTATGTGGAAGCTAAGGATGCTGCCGGTGGAGGTTGTTGTGCATCGGACGATCTGTGTACTTCGCGGTCGGATTGTCTTACCCCCATTTAGGGGGAAAAAGCAAGAATCATTCGTGGGCGAAAAGCCGGAACGGGTTCGACTGGGCTTCTTCGGTAGCGGTAGGTGATGGCGGCGGCGGCGGTGGCCATCTCTCCTGAACTGCCGGTGTTCTCCGATCGCCATTTTGGCACTGCGTTGTTAATGTTGTTTGCACGGATGATATGCCATTTTGTTTCACTTCTCGCCACTTGGAAGTGAGAGTTGGGAAAAAGTTGTTTTTTTTTATTCGAAATAAACTTTACTATTGACTTCGTACACACACTCACAAACCATTACGAGCACTTTTGGAAAGTAATAAATGAAGATGTACTATTTGACAAGTTTTTTCTTCTAGAGGAATATGGAAAAAATGACCCCCAGGTGATAATAATGGGATGATCGTAATAACTTTTACCGAGAATTTTTTGGTTACCAACCAAGATCACGGTTAGGATCGTGGAGTGCGTTACAAGCTATAGTTATACAGCTACACGCGACAGTTACAGAACGTCAAATCCACCCAGCAATCTCTCAATTGATCTTTTAAGAAATCATCAGGTCTATAAATAAGTTTTGACGGTACGTCGTTTACTTAAAATTTTAACTTTAGTAAAATCTGGCAACACTGTTCGGAAAGAGCGTGCCAGAGGTAATTTCAACAGTTTACAAGTGGAAATTTTAGTATTTAGTAAGTGGAAGACGAAGAACTCTCATTTGCTGCATTTGGTGGGACCAGCTGGGTGTGGTGTACCACGAAGTGCTGGAACCAAAGGAAACCATCACGGGAGACGTTTAACGACGACAACCTAAGCGTTTTTAGTCGCGCATTGAAGGACAAAAGGCCCCAGTACGCCACCACGCATGACAAAGTAATTCTGCTATACGACAACGCTTGGCCACATGTTGCGGCACCTGTCCGCACTTACCTTCAGACACTAAAAAATGGGATGTTTTACCCCAACCGCCATATAGCCCAGATATTGCGTCCTGCGACTACCATCTGCTCCGGTGGATAGGCCATTCCTTAACCGCGCAGCACTTCCAGAATTGCGCCGAACTGAAAAATTGGACCGTAACATGGATTGCGTCCATACCGGATTTATTTTTTTATGAAGAAATCCACAATCTACCCAAAAAATGTTAAAAGGTTGAACAAAGTAACGGAAATTACTTTTCTAAATAAAATCAATGCTCATACGGGCCTATGAGGCTTGAAACTCCGTAAAAAATCCGTCATAACTAATGTATAGACCTGATATTATTTTCTTCAAGTTGAGAGTAACTTTTAGCTCCTAAAATGGGGTTTCCTGAACGTTGAAGAGAGTGAAACAGCAAAAAACAGTTCTGTTCCCCGCTTCGAAGCGATTTAGCCTATTGCGAAGCGCTGCTGGAGAAATTTCAAACATGTTTCTTGAATAAAAACACTTTTCTTGGTTCGGGAGATCCATTAAAATTCACTAAAAAATAAAGGTATTGTTTAAAATGTTTATCATAAACTAAACTAAACTCCTTTGAGGTAAGCTTCTTGCCCTCAGCTCCCTTAGCTTGTTATCCGATCTCCTGTTGCAGATTCCAACACCGCACCGACGCACAGTATTACGCTGCTGCATGACTCATCGCTCCTCAGCCCATTCCATTCTGATTTCATTCCGTGAAGATTGTATGTCCCTTTGGCGGGGGGTTTTTTTTATTGATAAACAGCGTCACGCGTCGTAAGGTCGCGTAGTTCAATGGCGCGCATTTATTTGCCATCGGTAATGAGTTTATCAGCGTAGCGCTATGAGAACCTCATAAATATCGCACCACTTGACCAGATGTTCAATGGTTATTGCAACTCAGAGGGAATTTCCAACATTTCTTATCGCGCGTTCGATAACTGGTTTTCTAAAACGTACAGTTCAAAATTGGTGTTTGATGGGATTTTGTCTAGCTTAAACGCGCATGACAGTTGCAGAGCTGTCATATATTACCTCACGTAATCCTAGTGCTTGTAATTCTTTATGGGAGACCGATAGAATTATGTTTTGTTGCGTTTGCGGATTTAGATCTAATGCATACTTAAAGGCTAACCATTTTTCCTTCAAGTTACAGAATTCAATATCCTCAATACGGCAATTGGTACTCAATAAAATGTACCAAGTACATTGACTTGCCTGTCTACCATTTGTACTCGACAAACCCACCCGTATCTATACAAATAACTAATTTGCATAGGTTGATGTGGTTCTCTTTTTTCACGGGAGCTATTGGTATTTGCATACTTCCCTTTAAAGCGTCCATCATACGCAAACACAACCTGGCAAAAAGGTAAAATAAAACAAATCTGCAAACACATCGCAACGTTTGTCTGTGTCCCCGCGCACACGTGTTTGCAGTGAATTCAATCAGCTAGATTCGGATCGGATTAGAGAAATGCGATTCCCAAAGAAGCAGTACCGGCGGCAGTTGGGGAATAAAATCCCTTCTTTGCACCCACCCTAAATCCGATCCGCGGGAAGGTTGAGGTATCGGGGGAAGAGGAACTAGCCAGATAAGTGTCGTCGTCGTTGTCGTTCACAGGGAGAGTGCAACGTGTTGCATAAAGAGCTAACCTTTCGCGATGGGGGCCCGGTCGCAGCCCAGGTGTGAACGGTTGGATCGGTCGTCGCGATACGCGAAGTGGAAAGTAAAATGGCTAAAGGGGTGTTAAAAGGATGAGGACGGGGCGCACTATGGTGGGGTGTGTTTTTCCTTCTATTTGCACTTACCCCGATGCACGGCTCCAAGGCCGGTGTGTTCGGTGCGGTTTCGTCACGTTGTTTGGTCGTTTTTTCTTTATTCCATGCTCGCTACTCCCATTGTGCCACACCCCACGTGTGAGTGTGGCTTCCCGTCTCGAGACCGCGGGTTCCATTCGAGTGTCTTTCACACAAGTGCGATCGAATAGCCGCAATGACACTGCAGTAGTAGCACCGTCGCCTGTATTGCGCGCTGCTGCTGCTGCTGTGTTGTTGTTCGTCGGTTGGTCACGGTACTGGTGCGAGACCGTTCCGCCGTGTATTGTTGTCGCACCCGTGACAGAGCATTGGTGACGGTGTAGAGTGAGTGAGTAGCTCATGTAAAAAAAAGCCACTCACCTCTTCACTCCGGTCGCACGCTTAGGGCTATGGTTTTTTTTGCAACCAAAAGAAAAAATACATAAATAAATAAACAAAAGTCTAATGTGCAAAATGTAACATTCATTCGGTTTGCGGTTTGGCAAAATTCATCCGCTTGTTCATTCATGTCCAGCCGGCGATGGATCCGATGCAATATGGTTTCGATTCAGCACAAGAAACTTCACAAAGCGGCAGAAGTGTTTTTTCCTCCAACACACAACTGACAAGTAGAGCGTGTGAAGAGTATGTGTAGAAGGAACTTCTTTCAAACGAATCGTCTAACGTGTCCAGCCAACGCTTTTGGAAAGGACCTCGGGATTGAGCGGAGATTGACTAAGAATGAGCTGATTAGTATGCCGTGCTACTCTGGCGCATCCTCGCAAAATATGGAGATAAGGAACTAGTCTCGGATGCGATGCAAATAATTGAGATCGCGTGCAAACAAACGATCAGAAAACGGCATAAGATTAAAAAGATCGTCTCCAGAGGGCAGCGGATGATTTTTTCAACATGGTGCAATTTCCGCTTCTTTGCAATTTCCAAACCTTTTATGGGGGTTTGAGGTGGGATTTATCATCATCATATTTATAAATAATTATTTATGCTCTAGTTTGTTTGTTTGTATAAGGAATAAGCTATACATTTGTAGTAATAATGTTTATTCTAAAGCAGAGTTCTCCAAACTTCCGATTCAAAAGCACTGACATTGACGATACCATAATCGCGGTCAACCGTAGATGATGATGGAAAAAATGGGCACAATTCTATGCTACGAGAAGGGTCCCATAATAACCCATTATAACTACCAAATGATCGGTTAAATAATGTCCGACAAGCGTCAAGTGACGAGTAACATTTGGCCATTAATTTGTATAATACCTGCTGTCATATAGATGTCAAAAAGAAAGATAATACAAATAAGTAATAAAAATAGTACCATAGAGCTTTCGGCAAGCCACAATTTGCAGACAACTGTTATAGTGGCATGTCTTACTTACACTCTGTGCTGATGCCAGTATTTATGCACCATACACATCAACTAGATAGCTCACATGCTGCCCGAAAGAACCCACTATCACCTTACAGTCATGCACTGGCTGAACAGAAAATTAAGATGCACGCCTCCACTAACGTACCGGAAATGCGCCGCGATTAAAATTATAGAGCGGTACGCGCATGGTTGGGAGAATGTACAGAATGTACCGTTGGCAAACGCGCTGACCATAACCGGGAACACAATGGTAGGTGGGAATCGGTGCTTTATGCCACATAGGGGACACTCCTCCCCTATACTCTAGGTTGTGGTATAGAAGGTCGCATTTAGCCATTCTTATTCCAAACTATACAAACCCTACATCAAAGTAGTTTTTGGTTTGTAATTCCGGATGGGAAGTTACACGGTGACAATGCAATCGATACAATTATTAACCACTTATCAAACACACATTACCACAACACCGAACATAACAGACAACGCCTTCACTTTCCACCGCACCCTGTTCGCCGGAGAATGGCTGTGGACTTTAATCAGTGTCCATACGGGTTACATTAAATGGGGCCAAGCAAACAAAATGGCGCCGGTGATGATGTGATCCGATAATCGAACGGCCGCTAAATACTGAGGAGGTCAACGAAATGGCGCGTACTAAAGACAGGAGCAGAATGTGCGTTTACGGAAATGTTGTCTCACAAACGACATGCGTTCATCGGCAAGGGTTCACGGTTTGTCATCGGCATCAATTCCATTCCCAGTTGTTGTTTTTTTTTCTTTCCTCCTGTTCGTCTTCCTCCTATAACTCAAGGGTGGTCATTAGGGACTATATGTTCGCTTTCTGTGTCTGTGCTGTTCAGTACCCCCCCCTGGTTTTCCAGGCGGAACTGAGTTTAAATGAAACCGGATGCGGTGTGTATAGTGTTGGCGGGTTTATGGTTTTCCACATGGGAACCTATGGACTCTCTCGATTGTCGTTCATAGCGCACCAGAGCTCCCCCATTACTCGGGATGAACGTACATTAAACACGACATTATTCGTACTGTAAGCATACACTATGGGTGTGATTATTAAAACGCCTGTCTTTTCTTTCTCCAAGGCGTTAGCGGAATGGCCAACAGGCGAACGTCTGTTATTCGGGCTTTGCAATGCTCGGACGCGTCGTTAAGCAAAGTCAATTGCTATAAATGGGATGAAATTAAGTTTAGGTTAATTTGTGCATTGGGATATGATTTTACTGTAAATATTTAATTCGACAATACTTAACATTTGTTTTACTTAATCACAATTATGTTGTTTTGAAGTCGAGAACTTAACGTTTTTCAATGAATCAGGATGATTTTTTTCACGCTATAAATTTGGCTCCAAAATATTTCTGAATGACGTTCTTACGATTAGACAGTAACGAAACACAGGAAACAACACACAACCCCATGTACTGTCGTCATCATAAACCCATGTGTCACGTTTACGCATTTCGTTATCTGCATTACTGCTTCTCAATTGTTCGGAATTTGACGGTAACGGCGGCCCCGTTTCCGTACCCGAATTTTAGGAATTTTTTTTATGCTGGTGACGAAATTGAACTGCACACAACGTTGTAGAATGGATTACCGAAATTCCTGGTTAAACTTTATCTATGACTATTCGAAGCATTGGGGAGCGAGGAAAAACAAAATAGACCATTATCGGGCTAGGGCACTGCACAGCTGCTGTCATCAGAAAAATAGCACTCACATTAGTCATCGCCCATACGAGAACATCGAATTGCAGCAGCAGCAGCAGCAGCACCTTAAACGAGTAAAGGAACTTTTGGACGGTAAGCAGTGTGATGTGTGTTGGTGGTGACTTATGCTCCACTATGTCACTACGACTATGCTTGCTGTGGAACGAAAAGGGTGGGATTGTTTCGCACCGACACATCGACTAGCTCCTACAGATCGCGCCGTTCGTTGGCGACGGTACAAGAATTCATCTACATACTGTTAAATATGTCAATGAGTATGAAGAATAATAAACCAAGCACAGGGTGGGTGTGCTGTGTCATGCAATTTGAAAAGGAACTTTTTATCAATCATCAAAAATTTACAAAAATTACGATACACAGATACAAAAGTTTGATACACATCTCTTCCTATTGTCCTGCCTAATTTGCTTCATTCTTGTTGCGAAAAAATGTTATTTTTATTTATTTTATTAACATAGACATATTTGGTAGTCAACCCACCTAAATTGATTTAGATTTATAAAAGCTACATTCAACATTTAATCTGAATTGATAATCAATATTATGATTCGTGTGTGCTAGGCGTTACATTTAGTTCTGACGAAAAATCCAAATTATAACCATCTTCGTCTTCCCTTATTGTGATCTCTTCATATTGTGCATTCGAAGAAAATGATGTATGTTATTCTTTGCTTCGTTTGATGATTTTATGATTAAAATAACAATGCGTTGTTGGTTGTTTGAAGTTGTTAAATAAAGGCATATTAAATATTTTGCATAATGATAAAAAAATCATTTTGAAATACTCTGATCTTGATCCAAAAACTGTCTTGATCCAATCCAATCTTCGTGAAAAAAAATCAATTGAACCAGCAATGACAGGCCAACTTATTTTGAGATTTTTGTACTAATTTATAAGTAGAAAAAGCGTACCAAAATATTAGAATGGAACATTTTCCAATTCAACATCGAATCTATTTTAACAGTTTAAATCAAACTTAACCTCGACAGCGATCGCTTCGCTCCAAGCCACCCTGTACAAGTCCAAGCATTCCATTCGCTTCGTGCTTCCTTGTATGCAAGACACCCAACACGACGCGGAATCCTATCGTGGATTAGGAGGTGAACGACGAACTGGCTGAATATTTGCACATAAGCACATCCACCCGACGGTGTTGACCAAACGGGGCATGAAGGGCAATAAAAAAAAAACATGCTATACGAATAAAGTTTTATGTTCGCTCTCGCCACTGACCAACGGCGATACGATGTTGGCTCGTGTTCACCATCATCATCATCGCCACCGGCTGATCGAACTGCTCACGTACACACTCACACTCACTGCCACAAACGCATAGGGTCGGCGCACAAGCCACCCCAAAATGCAGTGGACATGAACGTGTCTTCTTCTGCAGGATTCCCAACTCCGTCCGGGCTGGTTTCACGTTTGAACGGGGCATCACACCCATCGTCTTTGGTTTCACGCGCCGGACGCTTCGGGATGAGATGGAAGGCCTGGCCAGCAAATGTGGACGCCCGGTCGCCGCCGATTCGACATCTTGTTGACCCATTAAATGCGAGTTAATTTGATTCGCTCGGACAGCTCGTTGTTTTCGATCGTCGGGTTGGATCCGCAACCCAGACAAGTGAGATGTGGGGAGTAGTTGTGCCGAATTTACCGACTTTAATTACTCATAATTTTTCAATTACACTTCATTTTCTGCTAGGATGAGTTTTAACGTTTACCCTTTTCCGTTCTGTCTCCCTCGCTGTCTCTTTCTAGTGTTGAAGCTGAACACGTGCACGTCACCCTTGGAGCATACTTCCCAGCAACAGCAGATGTATCCAGCGTAGTGCAGATATTGGACAGCAGTGCGTGCAGTGTACCCCGTACTATCCGATAAGCTAACCGAAGAGCTGCAGACCAAAAGGACTGTTGTATAGCTACGCTACGAGTGTTTGTTAAGTGACAGGCCCCCGGGGGGCGCGCCAGGGTGCTGGAAACGTACGCTGGAGTGGTGTCTCCGCCCCAGTCTGACAATACGGCGTCACCAGCCATGCTAGCGGCGGGCATTCGAGTCGCCCGCGGTCCCGACTGGATCTGGCATGAACAAGGTAAGGTTGACGGCGGTGACGTTTCGTGACGGGAGGTTCTCCGAGTAGATCACAGACAGCGACATCGTTAGGTGGAGGGAGGTTCTCGTCGCCACGTTCTCTAGCATCAACCAAAACCACCAAATGACAAACCTTATCCTTGTCCAATTAAATTACGTAAAATAGTACTGCAATGACGCAATTTAAAGGAGAAGTGAAAATCGTAACCATTTAAAAATAATAAGATAATGCGTTTATCTTAATAATCATTAAATTTGTTCATATTATCCAACTATTGTGTAAAGAAACATGATTTCTAATTAATTTCGATAAAGTTCGCTCCGACCAATTTGATTTCAAGCAGTGTAATTCGATCAGTTGCCACACGACTTGGATGCAACTTTCTTGTATGTTGCATGCAGACCCTTGGGCGGTGCTCGAATTTTTTTCTTCTGAAAAAAGACCTGAGTCCTGAATAATTTTCATCCCTCCAAAATTCGTCTGATGTTTGGTTTTGTTAAATTAATAGTTTTATGGCATAATCTTGAAATATTTCTTCCGTTGTATGTACAAATTTTGTTCATGAATTTCTTTAATTTATCACGACGGAAAATTGATCTTCCACTTCGTTCTTTCGTTGATCGCCTTTTATTCTGATGATAATACGTATCATGATAAGTACGTATAATTGTTTAGATTATATAATGCCCCTGAACAATGAACAGAGTTTAATGTCCTCTACAGTTTGGAATATAACAAATTAAATCTTTTTTCAATTCTCCTTTACTCTGCAGCCGCTCAGCGCCATCTGTTGCTGGTGGTTGACATTCTCGTGCTTCACGCATTCCAAACGCACCCTGTATGTGTGTGTGCATAGACGTACGTTGCTTATTCGTTGGGGTGTTCTATTTTCCCTTTCAACGAACGCCCCACGCGTGTCACACAGCTGCTTCGTGTGGTGTTAGGAGTTGCGCATCGTTTGGCTAAAATTAGTTCACTTCTGCATAGGATCACCGAAGTGCTAAAACGATCCTCCCCCCCGATCGAGCCCCAGTGTTTCGAATGACGTTTCGTGCACGCCACCGTCGACGAGTTTGCCGAGTGCGGGGTCACTTCTATTTCCATCGTTATCTTTGACAGTTGCTGGATGGTTCGAGTTGAGGCGGACATGAAGAGGGCTTTAAACCGAACCAGCTCAGACCGATAGACGGAACGTGACAGAATCGCGCAGACTGTACATTTTCCTCCCCCTTTTGCTTACTCGCACATTGCACATGGCGTCTGGTGGTGTTTGCGGCACACGATGTGCGAGCGGCGTTTTGTGTTTGTTTTTCTCTCTCCAAACGTTAGAGTGGAATTGATGGCAATTTGGTAAAACCCCCACAAGATCTGTGTGCAGAGAGATTGAAAACGTTTTTCCACTCATGCGTGGCTGAATAGCATATGCTGACTATTTATGGTCAGTTAAGAGTCATGGGTAATCACCGAACCGACAGCATATTATCAATCTGAATTTCGATGATTCAGATCACCACTTGCGAAAAGGAACTGCATAATTAGCTTCATTTGATTGGCAATTAATATATCTAAAGAGTACATTGCTGAAAAGCTTTTAATTATGCATTTATGAGCTTCATAAATGTTTGCAAGTGCATGCCAGTGGATGGGAGAATGCAATATTGTGTTATATTAAGCTATATAATATTAGCAAAAATCTTATGTACTACTTGAAGAAGATTCTTTGACGGTATTTAAAGCGTTCTTAGTGCTATGCTGAAATTTTCGATACCACTGATTGTCTATTGTCTATCGTCTGCCTAGCTAGTGTCCCGCTGTTTTTGGTGTAAAGCATTAATGTCATCAATCCATCTACATTTGGTGTTACCACAGCTAACCGGTGCATGTGAATAATATAAAAATATTTTAGGGGCTGGGTCGACTGGTACCATTTGCATTACATGACTAGCCCACTAGAGCCTAACAATAATGAGATCGTCGTACAGTCCATAGAACCCGTCATTTTAGTAGTTTCTCCTATGTCCTTCACCACATAAGGGGCCAAAAATCCTGCCGAGCATTTTCCTCTCATACACGGATCGAAGTTTTGGTTAGAATCCATGTTTCACAGGCGTATGCGAGTACTGGAATTAGAACATTTCATTACTATATAGTTAAAACAGCTCCTTAAACATAATCTCCATACTAAAAGCAGTAATCCAGCACGAAATAATCCTTGAGTCGGCTTTTCATATTAAAAAGACACTTCCAGTACACATTTGTGATGTATTTAAGCGTAAGATTCTTTAAATCTAGTCTTCAACTTTAAACTAACCCATCAGGTGAACCAAAACTGCACAAATTCAATTAAAGAAATCGGACTAGCATCACTCGAAAAGGCATCACCACCCAAAAGGCAAAGCAAAGCAACATTGCTTTCCGGTTCTCGTAATTCGTTATCCGAAAGTCATATGTTGCTTGCCAATGTGTCCCCTAAACTGTGAGCAAAAAACCCACAAGAAGAGCAGTTATGGTGCGCCAGAAAATCCATCAATTTTCCCAAAAACTATTCCCATGCCTCTCATCCTCGCGTGCGACTGCGAGAGCGCATGGTAAACGATCTTGGAAAATCTTCCTACAAAAACCCGGAACTGACTAATGAAACAACAGAAAGAACAGCAACATGGAAGACCTGATACACAAACAAACATGCACGCGTTTACAAATGTTCTTTTCCCGTTTACTTTCCGAGCGATCTGCCCGCAGCTTTGCTCTACAATCAGGACATTGACCTTCGAGCCCTTGAAAATCGACCAAGAAGAAAAGAGAAGGGATCACTTCCTCCAGGGTAACGAAATCCTGCATACTTACACACACACACACACCAAATAAAATACCGAAAGAGGTAAATGGGTGGGGGCGCCAGCGATGACAGCAGGCGGAAGCACCGTTGATGGTTTTTTCCTGTGGGTTTTTAAGGCTTTTCTCATGTGTACGCTTGTCTGTGCGTGTGTGTGTGTGTGTGTGTGTGTGTTTTGGTATTCTCCCGGCAGGGTGTTCCCGGGTGCTATTGGTACCCGCGAGCATCGATCCTGCTACCCAAACCGCATGGAAGTTCCCGAGGGCAGACCCACACACACACAAGCGAGACCAATGAAGGAACAGGAAGATAAACTTTCGTTCGTGGTTGGGATTTTTATGTCAATTTCTTTTTTCCCGCAACGGGAAAACGTGTGGAAAAGTTTCCCTCCGGTATCACCCAGTTCCATCTGGCACGCATCCGCGCCGCACACTCTCTCGCACACACTGGTGAATGTTTCAACAGGATTTTTGATTTTTAATTTTCATCTATTTTGTTTTCGTTTTGAACCCTTTTGTTCGGGTCACTCTCCTACGGAACACTTAAGATTGCTTGATTTCCATAATTTGATAATTTCCCGGTTCTTTACCATTTGCCCTTTTGTTCCAACTGTTGCTACTCAATGCTTCAAATGATTTTTGTTTTTAATCAAACGCTTAATTTCCTCATACTATGCGTCGGAGGAATTAAGGATCATGTAAAAGTAGCCAAGATTGTATCGTACCACCCACCAGGAGGGATTCTTCTCCGAGGCTTTTAATTACTTCAGCTTGCCATAACTTGGCTTCGTTGGTTATATTTTTGAAAACTGACGAGGCAAACTCGTAACACCCAACAACCGTGATGCAATTGCTGGCTTTTTCCTGATAACGAGAGTATGTTTCGTTCACTTTCAACCATTTTCGCACGCCATTACGAGAACGAAAATGGTTGGGGAAAATGACGCATATGAATGGGTTTGCTGATTTGGCAAATGAGAAGCTGCTTATACAACGATATCTCGTCAGAATCGGCAAAAACGATATATTAAACTTTCGTTTTATCTGATTTTATATAAATATTTTGTAACATTGAATCTCCAAAAACTCGTGCAAATTTGATAAATCCTCCATAACTTCAAAATTAAGTGAAAGGCATTATATCGATTTTCTGTTTGTTATACAACAATATTTGTTTACCGCCTAGACGACAATCTTTAGACTTAGACGCTCCAAGATCTCTAAAGTTATTCACAATTCATTTAATTAATCGATTGTTTATCAATCTAAATTTAAAAATTCAAATAAACTTACTAAAATCAGATAGACAATCACATCTAATATCTCCCAAATCCTTGTTACACCGAGACTTTGCTTGCTTAATGGCGCTCGATTTCCTTTGGGTTCGCACATTCGCTAAACAAACCGACGCCTTTCGTCTTCACATAACGTTTAATTAGCACGCAAAAGTATGACCAAACGTAAACACGAACCACGACCCTGTCTGCAGATTCGCATGTCTACAATTCCAGCCCACACGTGCGTATTGTATTCCTTTGCGTTGGTACCAATCTGTTCAGATGTGTTTTCTCCATATGTCGCGAGTTCGCCGATAATGAGCGCCAGCAGTACAACCGGCGGAAAGTCACCGTTCAATAAGCTACACGTACGTGCATCATCTCGACATACCGGAGACACTATTCTAATACAAATGTCAATCGAGTGTTGCACACTCGTCGATCGCAGTTTGAACGATAATTGGAAAAGTTTTGTGAAAAGCTGCAGCTCTAATCATTTCACTTTTCGAGTTGTAGATCGAATAGAAGCGGGTTAGATGTGCATGCTCTCCCAGCACCATTACCGACCGGAAGTCATTTGCCGATATTACTCGTATGGTTAGCGTTTTGTGGGGGTTGTTGAAGTAATTTGAATAATCACAGAAAAGTTTATCCTTTTAGCAGCCGTAGCCATCCTTCCCGTAGCAGATTTTACAAACGGAGGTGAACCTTTCATCGCTAGCTTATCAGTAAACTTTACTGTATACTTATGCTTTGGCTAAATTAGATATATAGCGCACAAATAAGTGACATTAACTGAAGATGAATTATTTTAAACTTGAGCACATTTATCTCGCTCGAAAACGTTTCATATGAACTTTGCATGACCGCCTTAACGGCCATAACTGTTGCCGTAACTGTCCACCTTCCATGAAGTGGAAATTGGTCGACGTTCTTGCACGAACCAAATTATAAAACTGTGGTAACACGTTAATTGCTATCAGTACAGTTTTATAAGGGTCCAATAGATATACGCAACAGTGCAGCTCTGCTAGACATTCGTGCAATGTTTCATCGTGTAAATGCTTGTTACTTTCATTACGTTCACGAACGTCGCCTCTGTAACTTGGCAGAGGGTTACGTAAACCTACCGTTCCACTCGGTGGGTCTAGTAAATCATAGCAAAGTATGTGTATCATCGATTGAAAGATAGTTGGGCATTGTTACACACCGATTGTGCTACTTAATTTTTCCGACAAAGAAACGAATTAGTTGACTATCATAAATTTCAACTATTTCTTTAATTGCAGATGCTTTATTTCGCACCCTTTCAATGGGTTTGGCTCAATTGGCACATCAACAAATGTTTGCCAATGTTCACAATGGTCTAACAATGGCAAACTTTCATTGTGACCAATTAAAGCTAATTAATTCTTTTTTTTTTCATTATTGCTTAACATTTCGGCAAACTTTAACATTGGCCAATGGTGACCAAAAACCTGTATTTCCCGACACCAATAGATATTGCTGCTTCATTTTACGACTTCCACAACACCGTACCGGGTCGAGAACATAAATAGTACACGACATTGGCCCCAAAAACAACAACCGTTGTCTAATCCGCCCTATTTTACCCTTCCGGGGACGAGCTCCATCACGATTTCCACCTGTCGAAAGGTTCACCTCGAAATAATCCCCCTCGAGTCCGTTGATCAAGCCAAAGTTTAAAATAAAAATCAAAAATCAATACTGCAGATGCTACGGGCTGTTCTTAAGCGGATGGATATAAAGCTCAGCACGCTGCTTGCTACTATACCGGGGGGTTTCTGCTGTGGCCTCGGTATGTTTATCTCTCTTTCGCTTGCCCTAACACATGTCTAATGTTTTGCGAGCCCTGGTTTATGTCACTTTTTGGTGCAGGACGGAGAGCAGCAGCGCATGAATATTTGACTGTGGTGCAACGATATTTTGGTACAGGCACAACAAATAATCAGCCAAACTAATACACATTCACAGAACGTACCATAAAATCGTCGAAGGTAAACAGTATAAGAGTTTGCAATAATTGTAATTGAATCGCAAATTAGTTTTAAAGTATTTATTTTAAATATAACAATTGCTTAGAATAATTTAAGAAATATATGAAGACATCAATAAAACGTTGATACTGAACCGTATAAATTTCAGAACAGAGATGTTTTTTAAGATCTTTCCAACTTAAGATAGTTGTGTTTCATCTTGACAAAGTCTTATTTTCAGAGTCAATATAATCTTCACCTGATGGGTGAACTGGAAGCAAACAAAAATCTCTCAGGAGTTCGCAAGGATACAGAAGAATGCCTATGTTTCAGTTATGACTTTTTTTCCTTGTTCATTTTTATCTGCCTTAGTATAATATATTCGTTTTCGTCGCAAGATGTATTTCCAAATAACGCTTTTCATAAACTCAGTACCAAGATGAAGTATCTGACAGATATCCGGTTAATGGCACCATCAAGACAATTTGCACTGCTTAGCCAACCTTAATCTAACCTTAAAATTCTGATTGCGAGTTGTTTTAATTACTTAGTATATTCCAGAATTACGTCTATAATTCTGAATTAGAATTCAAATCACAAAAAATGACGGCTGTCCTACTATAAGGAATTAAAAATCTTACTTTTTAGTTAGGTATGCCTATGTCTATATCAAGAATATATTCAAATGCACTGTTCAAAATATAATTCAAGAAACGCATCCACTTATTCACACCCCATCGTATCAAACACGACACATTTTAACGCCAGAAATCAAGAAGGAAATTGAAGTTACGCAAAGGGGGAACGAGAACACGCACCAGAAATTTGTCTCCGACGAACAGCAGCCGAAAGTGTCATTTACCTTTTCACGCATGCCGCCGCCGTCTACGCGCAAGAATCATTAAACACACGTTATAAACATTCACGCACATACTGCGCCAACACATGCTTCGTCGTTTTCCTGCACTCGCTGCCATGCATTTCCTTATCCCCACCGTTTCCCGTACCAAAACCAAACATAGGAACCGGAAAAAGAACACCCAAAACCATCCCTCTTGTTTACCGATGCAGCACGGAAAAACTTTACCGTAACGTTTTAAGGTCTCGGAGGACTCGGAGGCTGCCAGGAAAAATCATCTTCTTGAAATCGTGATTTAAGTCCTTTACGAGGGGAATCGCACGTCCGGACGTACGTCGGACGGTGGGTAGGATAGAGGGTATGACGAGCCTTCTGCTTCGTCGTCCCCACTAGGTGTATCGTCTGTCGGGTACGGCATGCTAAAAATAGTAGTGGAAAAGATTTATTTTTAAACAGAAACATGCTGCTGTTTGCTGCTAAAGGACGCGCGTGCCATCGGAGAAATGTCTCCTCTTCTTAAATCTCCGGGACACGCGGGGTTCGTTAGTTCCGATGCTTGATATTTCTCACATGTCTGTTCGCAGGGGGGGTAAATCTATTCTACCGATATGAGTTTGCCTTATGACGCTTTCGGAAATCTTCTCTCTCTCGAAGGGCAGAACCCTAGCGAAGGGAGAATTGTAGCACACGGAGAACTTGTTGATAATTTTCTGTCCTTCCTGCTGTGGTTTGCTGCAGTGCCAATGCTTGGCAGTATGGTGCGTGCAATGTGGATCATTTCCGCCCTTCGGATGATCGCGCATGGTGTGTGTTGTGCTGATGATGCTGCTGCTGGTGATCGTCGGCGTGGTAACAGAGGAACGGATTTTCCATGCCACCGTAGTCGTTTTTTGTTTGTGGATGCGTTTAACATCTTCTCTTCGGTCGACGATGCAGACGGCGGGCTTTCTTGGTGTAATCGTGCTGGGAAAGGAGTTGGAACTGTGGATAAATAAAAAACCCAACTCATGTGCGGTATACAATCATGCGGTAGCTTGTTCTTCGTGATCTTTAAGGGGTTTTCCTAATAAAAATGATGAATAATAGCTTCAAGCGTCCGACACAACAGCCGCTTTCTTTAATCTATTTAAAGGGGAGAGTATAATCATAATGTTGGGGCTTTCTTAGAGCTTTGTACTTTATCTTAACCGTTTGCAACGCTTAACGCTGTCGACAAATCGTTTATAATCGGCTGCACATTGTTAATCTAGCAGTGGAGAATAATCTTCACCTCGTAAAACTTATATTACCCGTAGAACTGGGTAACTGCCGGTTATAAGAAACATTTTCTCATCGGTTTTTCTGTTTAAAATTCTTCGAAAACAAACACCGTTTTCACGTTTTCGAAGCAAAACTGACCACATGATACTTACGGTACCACCCGAAACCGTTCAGGGGGATCCCCGTATGAGTAATGGAAAATATCTACATTGACAACGCAGCAAAACAACTATCCATATCCTCTCGAGAGCGGGACGTTTCATAGAGCACAAAAACACCTTACGTACAGTGCACGACGATGTAAAATTGCACATTGCGGTTGAATTAGCGGGAATAAAATAATCACATTTGGACGACTACGGTACATTAGCACACGGGAATGCGGATGCAGCGCGGGAAGTTTAGCTGCCTCAGAACCTTGCATGTGTCCGGCAATGTGGCTGGTCATGATGGTGCGTTAATGTGTGACGTCTGTCACACAATTAATCGACCCGCGCGCTCAATCAAACTGTGACAGATGGCAGAGGGTTGGGATTCGGTTCAAGATGTTTCTAGATCTTATTCTAGCTATCCTATCTAACGGAACTAGAAAGCACCCCCTAAACAGTTCCTTTGGAACGAACGATGTTTGTGGTTATTAATAGAAATCCATTAAAAATGACAATTGTTTTACGTGCGACATAAAAGATCTTCCTGCCTTTTTCTTTCTCTTATCCCGCTTTCTAAAACAACAACAGCGTAAATAAAGCTCACTAAACTCTCAAAAAATGAACAAGCGAAAAGCTAAAGATCACCACATAACACAATACGATGTCTCAGGCAAAAAGCAAATAAAAACGTAAGCAAAACCAAAATTACGCCATGATTAATCGCTTTTGCAATTCTCTTCCTTTTCATCGCCAATGTGAGCGTCTAACAAAACCTCAAAGTTCTTGTACGTTCCACTCTAGCGTTCAACAGTGAATTTGCACACTTGGTAGTTCCCGTCTTTTGCCTTTTCGCACCCTCTCTTAACGTTGTCCATTAACGTGACGCGAAAAGTGCGTCATGACTTTTTTGACAACCTAAATCCTTCAAAAACCGGAAGAGATGACGCGCACCGCAGAAACACTGATGATGACGGTACTAAGATCCGTCTCGCACTTTTGTGTTCCTTTTGCTGCTTGCTGGCCATTGTTGTTAGCGTCATTAAATGCACAAGCAATAACGCGGGTATCACCTCCCCCCACAACACCTACTTATCCTTATCGTAGGCGTCAAATCGTCATGACCAGTAGGCGCAAGAAGTAGTAGAAGAGCCTATATTGGAGCCTTCATTTCGCCTCCATTCCATCATCATCACCATCATCATCAGGCTTCGATCGACTTATTTTTGTTACTTCCCATTAAAATGGACCTCGGTGTGGTGGTTTCTGATTTCTTTTCCCCCGTAAGCCGTAAGCAAGGCATTAGACAGCGCGCGATTTCCTCCTTGGCCTAGACGTTGCTCCCATTATCCTACCGAAAGACCCGAACCAAGGCTCAACAACACGACGGATCGATTGACGGTCGAGGTTTGCTTCCTTGCAGCGCCGTTCGCCGGCATCGTCGCCGAGTGTAAGGTCTTGCTTGCCGTGGAAGAGAGTACGCCTTAATATGCCTTTGCCCTTCCTCCGGCCGCTTCGATCTCCCTTTTCCAAGACAACAAGACGCACAAAGAAAGCGTTCTCTGGAGCTGGTGCCGCGATTTAGTTCATCGGGACGCAAAGGGATAACTCGCGGATACACCTCCCTGGTTCTCCTTCCGAGCCTCCTCCTTCTCTTGATTGATGACGATTCGTCGCCTACGTAGTGTGACCTCTCCTCAATGCCGCTCGTCCCCCTCCGCTATTTCCCACATTTCATATTTGATTTGTTTTGGATGGTTCTTTTTTGTGTTTCACTTCCTTTCTTTCTGTTGCGCTGGTACGCACTCAGACTTCTCGCGTCATGTTCAAATTTCTCATCTTGCCAAGTTCCCTCAAAAGCCGTACAACCTTCACGATCGTATGTTGCTCGTATACTTCGATGAGTGTCGTGCGCGCTCACTCTCTGTTAGTTCCACACGCTTGCTTTGTGGATGCTTAACACACCGATTAGTCACAATATCGCGACGCAGGGTCTGGAAGTCTCTCTCTCTCGATGTGACTATACTACACCGTCTTGGAAGGAAGTTGTAAACACGCAACACACAGGAGAGAAGAAGAGCGAGAGTACAAAACACAACAGAGAGACATCAAGGGAACTAGCATGTGCGACGAGAGAACCGAACCACGCGCTTTTACAGCTTCGGACCGCCGCATGCCGGGAGGATGTAACGTTTTGAAAATGTTAATCGATCGCTAGACACAAACGTGTTCGGGTCGCAACTTGCGACATTAGCTCCATTCCGCAGCGGGATCGTGTTGTTTTGTCGTCCCACCAGTGAACGTAAAAATACTGCGCGGGCTTTGCAGATTTGCATGTACCGCGTCGCGTAACATACAACACCGTGTGTGGTGGGGGGGGGACGTTGCACAAAAGTGGGTGAAAGTTTTTCCCTGTGGTTCCGGTCAGTCCCGAGTGTCCGGGAGGTGTTTGCGTTTGCTTTACGTCAAACGTGCTCGTGACATTCGCTCGGTAGCAGCGTGATGAATTGCGCGGGTTCTGCGGGCGTCTGTGTTGTCCCCGGAACGAATTTCGCAAAGCCGGAAGTTAGGAATTCCCAACGCGAATGAAGGTGAAAAAAACAACATAGGGAAAAGAGAAATTGAGGACAGTGTGAGGACGTGCGTGACCTGAAAGAGAACCTCCTCGTTGTTTGCTCATAGCAGGAGCAGTAGTGCGCGCTCCAATCTCCACCTGCGAGAAGTCATTGTGATGTAATTTGAACAGCTTCTTACGTTTATTTTTGGTACTTATTTATGATGTGTGTTATTCTCTTGTGTTATTAGACGACGGTGAAGGACACGTAGGAACGCTGTGTGAAATCGGACGCTCTGGATCGACCCACTCGCCAGACAAAACGGTCGTTGTGAATTGGGACTCGGGCCACCGGACAAACTATCGCGTCGGCTACCACAAACAGTACGATCTGATCGTGATCGACAACGCACAGATAGGCGTAAAGCATCCGAACGTTGTGTGCGACGGTTGCAACAAGGCGGGCATCGCTGGCATACGGTTCCGGTGTGCCGAATGTCAGTACTACGATCTATGCGCCACTTGCTACGGTAATGACGTGCATGACCTCGACCATCCCTTCATCCGCTTCCAGACTGCCAACTCGGTCGGGTAAGTACTAGAAAATAATGTTAAACGCAGATCACCCACGATAGAAGTAGAGATCTTTTTAAGGAAGATCTTCCCCATGGAAGATCATCGAAACTGAATAATACTGAAAGTTATTAGTAGAAAAAAAAACCGATTGAACCAGGCCAAAAAAACCCACTTAAAAACTCAAGAATACCCTCTCCAAACTTCCCACCAAAAATCCCTTTTTTGAGATACTTAACAATCGATCACAGTTAGAGTTCTTCCCTACCGAACTAAACGCCCTCATTCGTGGACGTATTCATTAGACGAATCACGGAAACAGGGATTCCTTCCAATTGTGTTGAAGCCAGTCCTTCCCCCAATAAGAAACGTTCAAGATTGAAAGACCTCGTTTGAGGTCATCGGTCAATAGCCGTTCCCCAAAAGGCGAATCAATGCCTGCGAAGAATCGGCCGCTAAGAATGGGAATCACCGTTCTTGGTGTTCTCTCCCTTTGGCCTCGTTTTAATTGCCGCGTCAAACCAGACCGATGACTGCTTAGATTACGACATCATCAGCGAGTCAGGTCGGGTCGAACTACTAAGACCTCTGTGTGTGTCACCTTGACGCAGTAACCGAAAGGTAATCCCGTAGGGAAATTGACTAACTATCGGCCACCCGGCAAACTCCTCCGCGGTGACTATTGGCGACGATTATCAAGACTCCTTCGACAAGCACCATTTGCAACAACCGCATGATGTAAAAGAGGGGCGAGAGTCTACCGGGCGAATGAGTCTTTTTCGTTTTACTCGCCACAACTGCTAACAGCTCAATGTGGTATGCAGCCAACGAACAGCTGAACCGTGCACACATTGTGCGAAGGGTTTTCCCGACGTTTTAAGGCCATGTAAACTTATTTCCATCACCTTGCCACCCACACACCCCTGCCCCATTTACGGCACTATCGCGGCTCGCGTGTGTAATGCATGATGATGTCGCTTACACTCGGGGGTAACTTCCTAACAGCCAACAGATCGACGATGGGTACGATCCAGTTTTTACAGTTCGAAGCTGACTTGAGAATGAAGATGATTTTGTTGGACAGATGTGCTTGAGCGTATGCGTAAATACACACACACACACATACACACCTGTATCTGTGTGTTTTGTGCCCTACTCGAGACTACAAAGGCACCTCTTTTGCACATCTTGTGCGGAGTTCGAATCAGCGCAGAAAAATGTCGGAATCATGGCTGAAGAGGATTCGTATTCCCCAGATTTCCCATTTTGTGAGGTGACTGTCCGTAAAGGAAGTACAACATCATTCAGCAGACTGGTTTTAGCTTTTTAAACACACACATATACACACGCACACACCAGGTTAGCAGAGACTAGCGAAAAAATCATAAACCCCCAATCCATTCTCTTCCCTTTTCAACCGTTCCTGCGCGCCTTCCTTCCGATGTTGAAATGTTTTTATTTCATCGGTTTTTTTATTTTTATTAGTGACTCTCTGTGCTTCCAAGACGCGCCTTTGGGAAAATCCCAAACCACAACAAGCCTCACTTTCTGTCCCCCACCTTCTTATCGCACGGAGTTCCGCGTCTCTTGTGACCGTGCGGATCCGGCGATGTGCTGTTAATGAGCAGAAAAGATCGCATCTGTCCTGCGATTGCTTTTACGTCACCTTTATCGGCAATTTGTTGTTTAACCGTTTATCCATTGATCGGCTCTTAAAAGAACCTTAAAAAGCGTAAGCTTAGAATACAAAAAAGTTGTCAAACGTAACTAAGTGCATAAACCACTAGTTACGCGATCGCGAAACATGATCAGGAGGATGATGAGTATTTATCGGCTTCTATTATATTAGAAGATTAAATGGCATTCTGCTACGTGCAGTATAACCTTGCAAGGTCAGAACGACTTTCGGTTGATAGATTGAAATGGGAACCACACTATCTTGGTGATTTCTTTTTGGTTACTTTGCTAAATAAAAATCTTTTGCAAAGCCACATAAGGGTGTAACCATAAGCTGCCACAAACTTTCGTTACAGCAATGTTTTATGTTTGAAATTGAATCATCTTAAGATGTATCAAGAATCACTTTTTGCTAGCCTGTGGAGTTTAAAAAAGATAAAAAGTATTAACAGATATCTGTACTCAAGAGATGTTTGGAGTAATGATGAATTAATTACATACATTAAATTGTCAAACATTATCGAGTGTTCACCAAATTTATCGAAAAACGCCCTAAAAAGAATGGGGGTATCCGTTCAACCGGACGTAACTTTCCGCGAGGATATTCCTGATCAGCAGACACTGCCTGGGAACGGGGTTATCCAGTTAAAGGGCTCCGTGAAATCCCGGTGTAATGTTTGTTGCAGCTGTGGGATAATATTTGTGAAGAAAAAGGGAAAAAAAGAAAAACCAACAACAGATGGTCTCATCACGGAAGCGCCGCGAGACGGCGCATACGGCAAAACCAGATGATTGCTGCAGGTAGTGGTCTGTTTTTCCACCTGAAATAGGGTCCGTCTGTGATGGAAAGCACACACCTATACAGACGCACAGTTTCGTTTTCCCTTTCCAATACTCTTACCTCTCTCTCTCTTTTTCTCTTTCGTTCCCTTGCCTTATGCTTTGTGCAGCAAGGATCACCGTACCCCTTATATAGTGACAGTGTACTGACGTTTCGTTCATCATTCTTACAGCATCCGTCTGCCACCACGGAAAGGAACGCCCAAGATACAGCTAAAAGGCATCTTCGTTGGTGCAAGAGTTATACGCGGTCCCGACTGGGAATGGAATAATCAGGACGGTGGTGCTGGCAAAATTGGTCGTGTGTTGGAAATTCGCGGCTGGGACAACGAATCCTGTCGCAGCGTCGCGAGTGTTGCCTGGGCTTCCGGCTCAACTAACGTGTACCGGCTAGGCCACAAAGGAAACGTGGATCTGCGTTACGTGCAGCCGTCGGTTGGCGGGTTTTACTACAAAGATCACATGCCAGTATTAGGTGAGTTTATCGTAAATCTTGCTCCCTGTCTAATCAAATCACGTTCTAATCATGCTGCCTTTGTTGCATTTTGCCTTTCCAGGACAACCCGAAGAACAGCAACCGGTTTCGCCACCGGTGCGTTCGCACTTCTACGTTGGCGATCGGGTGCAGGTGGCTATCTCAGAGGAGCGTCTAAAGACGCTCCAGCAGGGCCATGGAGGCTGGAACCCACGAATGGCCGAATACCTCTCGAAGGTTGGCATCGTGCATCGGATCACGGACAAGGGTGATATTCGAGTGCAGTACGAGGGTTGTTCCAACCGGTGGACCTTTCACCCGGCAGCGCTGGTGAAGATCTTCAGCTTCAACGTGGGTGATATCGTTACCTTCATTGCGGATGCGGCCGTAATGCAGCAGCTCCAGAAAGGGCACGGCGAGTGGATTGAAACGATGCAAAATGTGTTGGGAAAGATGGGAAAAGTGATCAAGATCTATGGGGATGGTGATTTGCGTGTCCAGCAGCTGGACGATGACATGGCGTGGACAGTGAACCCCAAGTGTGTGAAGCTATCGACGGCAGCCCATGCTGCCGCGACCGAGCGTTCGAACAGTATGCGGGATCTGAGCAATCAGCGTATCAACGAACACCACATGGCACCATTGGCTGGGTTGGGCGGTCATACGGCAGCGGATCGATTGGTACGTGAAGCTGCACTCGGTAACCTCGAATTCGTCCAGACCTTCCTTAAGTAAGTTATTGTGAAAAGCTAACATAGCCCGTTGACGATTGTGTACTGATTGTGGTGTTGTTGTATTCTTGTTTGCAGCATTAATCCGGAAGCAGTGGACTGTGTGAGTGGTGGAAAGACCTGCCTGCAGGTGGCTGCCCACCAGGGCCACGTGGAGCTAGTAAAGTATCTACTGCTCGTGGGCGCCAACGTGAACGTAACGGACAAGGAGGGCGACACAACCCTACACTATGCGGCGTTCGGTAATCAGCCCGAAATTATGCGCGTACTGCTACAAAACAAAGCCAAAATCGACGAACTCAACTCATCGCACTGCACGGCATTGCACATTTCCGCACATAAGAAACCGCCGCACTGCGTTAAAGTGTTGCTCGAGTTCGGTGCGAACGTTAACGTGCAGGACGCGTACGGTGACACGGCACTGCACGACGCGATCGGCAAGGAAAACATCGAGGTGGTAGAGATGCTGTGTGGGTCTCCGACGCTTGACCTCACCATCCGCAACCATCGTGGCTTTAATGCATTACATCACGCGTCTCTCAAGGGAAATGTGCACGCCGCACGACACGTCATACGGTTGGCACGTCAGCTGGTGAACGTGCGTAAGGATGATGGATTTTCGGCGCTACACCTAGCTGCCCTAAACGGTCACACGCGTATCATCGAGGTGTTGGTGCAGGAGGGTCAGGCGGACATTAACATCCGGAACAATCGCAGCCAGACGCCGTTCCTGTTGGCGGTATCACAGGGTCATACTGCTTCGATCGAAAAGCTTGTCGATCTCGGATGTGATGTCCGGGCGCGCGATGAAGATGGCGACAACGCAATGCATCTGTGCATCATCAAGAAGGCGAATCTGGTGCAGGACATCTCACCGACGGATGCACCGAAAATCCACGACATCTACCAATCGCTGGGTGGTATTGTGATCGAGCATCGGCTCATGTACGCACTGCTGTGTTTTCTCGCAAGCGAAGGTTGCCCGCTGGATGTCAATCGTAAGGGTGCCCGCGTACTGGACTGGATCGGAAGTCCACAAATTAAGGAGATTATCGTCGAATATGAGCGAACTCGGTTAGCACGGGAAGCGGCTGCTGCTGCCGCTCCGAACGGTCCCGTCATCACGACCAGCTTCCCGGCCAATCCATCCGCTGCTACTTCCTCCCGCAATCTGCCCAACCCGGAAGAGGAAACCCAAGTTCCACAGCAATTGTTGTGTAATTTTGACTCCATGAGCATCGCGCCGCCCGGAATCGAACCTGTGGCTAGTGGGACGGTGGAAAAGCTTGCAGACGCAGCCGGAAGTGCATCGCTTGCGCTCGAGAACGGGTTAGCGGGAGCCAGTGGACTACAGCATCCGGTCCCGCCTGGTCCAAGCAATCCTCCAACACCGGCCCGTCGTAATAGAGGACACGGGGCACGGGATACGAGTGCCGCCGGCGCACTTGTCACACCGCCTGCCGTTCTCGGTGCTGGCGGTCACAGTGATGAGGCCGACCCGAACCTGCTACTGCACCCATCCTCCTCCACATCGTCGTCAGCCACCGCCAACATAAGCCCCAGTAGTGCCGCCAGCAACGGCAACACCGTGTTTGTAGATAGTCCCGCTCGGTACAAGTCACCTAACAGAGCCTTATCGCCTGCAATGGGCGAACCCTTGGTGCCACCGCCACCAGCAGCAGCAGCAGCACCCACACCGCCTCCGCACGGTTCACCGTCGCCGTCGTCATTGGCCACCGGCCCTAGTGTCGGTCCCTCGTCGAAGCATATCAGCCGGCGGCAATTTGTGATGGACAAAGGTGCGCTTCCTCCTGCACCACCACCATCCTCCTCCTCCTCATCCTCTACCAATCCTGCCTCGTGTTCAGCTAGTCCGACGCCACCGGCCACCGGTGCACCACCGCCGGTTCCGCCACCGCTCCCTCCGATCAGTATCAACCTGCAGCATCACCTTCAGCAAGCGCTACCACCGACGGAAGTACCGCGCGAATGTATCGTGTGCAACGAAACGCTCCAGCTGATCGTGTTCGACCCATGCCATCACCAGATCGCGTGCGAAGAGTGTGGACTGCGGATGAAGAAGTGTCTTACCTGTGGCATGCACATCGAGCGTCGCACGACTGCAGCCGGATGGCCGCTGCTGGGACCGAAAGATGGTCGGCATCCGTCCGCCGATCGGTTGCGCTACCTCGAGAGCAAAATCATCGAGATCGAGGAAACGCACTGCTGCAGCATCTGCATGGAGCGGCGGCGTAATTTGGCGTTCCTGTGCGGACACGGTTCGTGTTCGAAGTGTGGCGAAACGCTCAAGATTTGTCACATGTGCCGGAAGCCGATTACAAAAAAGATCAATCTTTACTAGAGAGAGAGTGCGTACGTGCCAGCCGTTTAGAATGTGTGGCCGCCCGGTCTTTGGGATTGGAGTTAGTGTTTAGAAAACCAAGGCTAGCTTTGCGAAGAGGGACCCCGTAGAAGTACTCTATGGCACAGGTGTAGAACACACGCACACACACACACACACTGGCTTAAAATTGTGGCAAAAATGGCGAAAGGGAACGGAAAGATTATCTGTAAGTGTTCACTATTTATTTCCTACTGGGAGGGCCCACACCGATTGGGGCTTACTGTTTCATCCAGTCCCGCAACAAAGTCCCGAGCCACGGCAGTCATCTCGGAAGGCGCGCTTGCTACCAGCGAGAAACAAAGAAGGCGATCGACGCCCCAACACTATTTCCTAAAACCTAGTCCTATTCGTATTCTGTTTAGGGAGAGAGGGGTTGCGGGCGTTTTAGAGTTTTTAGTTCCATTTCCGTTCCGTAGCTAAAACGACTGTGCGCCGTCTGTACATGTAATATCTTTACTATTAATATTATTATATTTTGGTATATGTTATATAAATAGGTATACATTAGCTATCAATAATGTGTATAACAAATGTTGAACGATAGAACAATGGTTCCGATAGTGAATGCAAAATCACTGATCTAATGTCCGTGTGTGCGTGTTTGTATGATGAGTGTGTATGTATGTCTCGTTATAGTGAAAACGTGTCGATGCGCGTGTGTACATTAGTTTATGTCCCTTAACGTCACACTATAGTCTAATTTTGATTGTGCATATTAAAAACAAATGTAAGAATACAGCGATAAACGAAAACCATTTAAATCATCGTACTTTTGCAAAATTTGTATCATAAAGCAAGTGAAGAATTTCTCTAACACAAAAAAAAACACATTCGTCGTTGTTCGCCATCGCAAACGTAAAACAAAAATCTCTTCTAGACTATAATGCGCTTACCCAACCCTTGCCTTGCTGTAAGTGATGACTGCATTGCACAAACAAATCCCGCTAATGAATGCTTCAGCAGACTGTTGATTGATTGATATACATACACAATCAAAAGATATCGAATTGTACATAGCACTAACGCGTCCAAGGCGTCCAAAGGCGATTTCAATTATTTATGTATTCACCGTTCATTGTATACACACACATACACCTGTCTTTGCACCCTTTTTCGACACTTGAAAGTATCCACATCATTCATGGATCATCACTGATCCAAATTCAATGCCACAATGTTCGAAGATGTGGAAGCTGTTCCTCGATCCTTCTTCCTAGCAAAAATACTGCCCAGTTATTTATTTTTCCAACTGATCCTTATCATTACGTGAGTTGAATTAAGTAAGCGTAATCATACTTATGCGGGGAGGAGGAGCATGTTTTGTTCTTTGTTACCGTTCTTGCGTGTTATAACTGAGCGTACACCCGTTTTGTTTCCTGTTTGTTTTTTTTGTATCTTAGTAAATGCGCACAAGGCTTAGGACACAGACACGTTACACACACTGCCTCAGCTAAATATATCGAAACCAGGCCAAACAAAATGTCTTCGTTTGTTGTGAACAGTGAATGGGCAGTGAGATTATAGCAAGCAGCATATTATAGATGTAAAAGCAGCAAGATTACATTGATTGTAACCGATAATGTGCGAAATATACCCGCTCCTGCAAGTGCAGCGACGAAACCAGTTAGCAAGTAAATGTTTGCACCGTGTAAAAGTATGTCAACTGTGTAGGTTATTGGAATATACATACAAGATACATACACCGGCCGAGCGATCGATTGATTGCAGCGATTGCATATTATGTACATTATTGTGTGCGTCTGTGTTTGTGTGTGTGAAGCTTAACACGAATGTCTGAATGGTGAATGTTAAAGTATTTAACTCTCCGTCACCAATGCGA
Source organism: Anopheles maculatus (assembly GCA_002091835.1). Taxonomy (NCBI): domain Eukaryota; kingdom Metazoa; phylum Arthropoda; class Insecta; order Diptera; family Culicidae; genus Anopheles; species Anopheles maculatus. The sequence goes on from KZ063143.1 coordinate 57,594, forward strand.
AGTACCACACCAACACGAGTTAGTGTGGTGTCCGCATGTGTGTGTGTGTATGTGTGTGAGTGGTTTGTTCCTTATTCTGTTTGTAACCAAACCACAAAAGTAGCTTTTTGTATAATCGACCATTTTTTTCGTTGTTGACCATTTTTATACCACACTGAAGCGCATAACCTACGTATGTGTCTTGTTTTGTGATGACATATGTGAGAGAATACAAATCGCAACAAAAGAAACACAAATCATCTGGAGTAGCAGAACCGAAAGAGAAACCAGATTATAGGACTGCTAGTTTTTGTATAACTGTTTGTGTACACCTGCTTTTTGGGAATGCAATGAGTGTAATGTTAAGAACGGTGTGCGCGAAACACACACAAAAGAACACGCTAGTTCAAATTGGGGAAAATTAAAGTAGCACGAAACCAGCTGCTTCAATTGCTGGAGAAATAGTTAGATTTAAAATTTCTTTTCCTTACAATACATCCTAAAATATTTTTCGCTTTTCTTATGGTGGCTTTGGAGAGGAAAACTATCCTTAAAATTGTAGGTAGTTTTTGCATTGCAAGATTTTAACACTCTTTTTGGCTTAAAGACCTTCGAGCCCATGCCGGACGTGTAGTGGCATATAAGACTTTTTTAGGATCTCACGTAACCGGATTTATTACCGATTCTTCTCTGCGAGAGCTCCATCAAATATATAGTGTTGTTTGGATTAGTGGCACTGTAAAGTACCTGTACTTGGCTCAGAGAAAAACTTCAACAAGTCAAACCCAAATTTTGCATACATATATATTTTTTTTATTGCTCTTATGGTCCTCCGATTGCAGTTTGTCGAGTCCAAAATCTACTTAATGATACAATACAACCCATGACAACAGGGTCAGGTCAACGCGACTGGTAAAAACAAGTGTCCACACACAATGATGTGCAGCGTTTTAAGCCCTCTAGGTCTGGTCATGTTATGAGATTGATAACGACACGAAATCTGCTTAATCGAGTCGTTCATAGTTTACCGAACTGTACTGCAAAGCGTTCTTGTTTTATGCCAGGTAATAACAATAACACAAGCATAAGCTATGTTGCTTTTTCCATGTGTAATTTCATATTTGCGCTGTAATAATTTAAAATGATAAGCAGCAATGCAAACAACAACCAAAAAAATGTATTCATTACCAATGTTTTATAATGGCTACTCCACTAAATACCATCTGTCGAAAAATGAAAAGAACAAACAAAAATACATAAGAAATCATATTTGGCGCGAATAAACAAACCACACAAAACATGTTCAGAACAGATCACGGAATGTTCAGACGATTTGATAGAGAACGCTGCAATGTTTGCAAACAAACTGTGTAACTTTGCACCTAAACATACAAAATAAACACGCGGTAACACAAGTCTTGTATTGTATTGTGCAAAATAATGATTACCCACGCTGCTAGCTCATAATGTTCTCCCGCATGTCTAAAAACACGAAAGAGCGAAATAGTGAAATGCAAGCAAATGTGCTGTTACTATATTTGCAACACAAAAATGGATGAAATAGTTTAAATGAGTGGAAAATGATACACAAAGGTACACTGAATCGTGTGTGGGTGGTGGTTGGTGATAGACAAATGAACGAAGTGATCGCAATGAATGCTGACAGCGTTTGTACTACTACTACCCTGTCCCTCAAATCGTTACTAGAATCACATTATATGTAAATGGATAAATGAAAACTTTGTATAAAATAAAGGAAAGTATGATTGAAAAATTGTAGGCTTCTCAGTTTTCAATTATTAATAATAGTTGATGCTATCCGAGATGAAATTTAATAAGTGAACATGGTTGAATGAAAATTAACATTATTTACTATCCAACTGCAAAAATTCAACATGATCTACATTAAACTCCATCTGAATTTGCTTCTCTGTACGTTATCGCTGAATACGGATTTTCCAGCACACAGGTAAATAGTAAATGACAAAATGATGCGCCGAACTTTACCTAACTTTCCTCTTAATCTACAGAAAGCTCTCGGTAATTTTTAAACTCTCTAATTCGGAAAAGCAATGTTATTTGAACATATTTAACAGTCCCTTTATATGCGGTGCATTTTTGTCTCTCTAAATTGGAAAACCTCTCTGAATCATGACTCTCAAATTCAGATATGCCGTTTCCATGGTGTAATTCTCTATTCTGAAAACCTCTTCTCCTTCTTTGGTTCTACGTCCTCAAGAGGTTTTGGCCTAGAGGTCTTTACAGAGAAACAATCTTACAAAAAACACAGTCAATGGTTCTTGATTATAAAGCTTTCGGTAGACTTTTGAATAGTTCAATATCATTTACGGGGTTCAAGTTATGAAATATTTTTTTAAGCTTATTACAATTTTGACATGTACGAATCGCAACGTACTCATTGATGGGTTTCCTAATGTCGAGTGCTACAGCATTAGAAGAACTTTTGAACAGTTAAATGAAGAGGCATAGACTATTCAAATAAATCAAAGACTGGATGATCGGGAGCTGTACCACAAGAAGATTAACTTTGGTACATTCTCCTGAACGAAAACACTTCTTCTTCTTCTTCTTCTTCTTTCTTGGCCTAACGACCTCTTAAGGTCATGCCTGTCATTTCTGGTTTACTAGACTAATTGATACCGCATAGTTGGTTAGTCAATCCTCACTATGGGGGAACGGCCCAGATGAGACTTAAACCCCGGTCCTGCCGTGTGAAGACCGGCGCCGCTGTCGCATCACCACCGGGCCGCCCTTATATATCTATAAACGAAAACATTATGTTTTTCAAAATATTTTTGCAGATGAATAAAAGGATTTTCCAGCATCCTTCTATACAATCTGGGTTATCGCATAGTAACTGGAAAATCTTGATTATTATGAAAATAAGTGTTATTGTCTCATATATCTGCAAGAGACACGTGCATTGAACTTGTTGAGACCTCTCTATTATGCGATCATAAAAGTTCAATGTTAAAAATGGTCAACACTGCCTTTCAGTAGAAAAGCTCCGAACAAGATTTTCTGTGACAGATAGCAGTAACTCAATAGTGTAACTGATAAGAATCTCGTGGGAAAATTTAGGTTACAACTTCACCAAGGGGAAGCAACGTGCCGAGTTTGTTATTGTTTATTGATCAAGGAAAAATTCCAAACTGATCTCTGCACATTCTAGAAATAAACATTTTAAATAACTTTTCGGCCTATTATTAGACTGGAATTCCTGTTTCATTAAATTTGTTGTAACATAGAAAGGGATACCCGTTTGAAGTAGTAACCATTTGTACGCTGTATTTTTAAGAATCTAAGCAACATGCCGATTTTCGTCAGAGTATCAATGTGTGTTTAAATTTGGCAGTCTTTGACTGGCTATTCAGCAGACAAGCAGTACGAAAAATGTGGTCAAACTTTGCCCTTTACACGCGCACTTCCATCCCGGAGATCTTGCTGAAACGAAAATGTACCACCGGACCTTCGGCCGTTTCCGGACATGCAGGTTAGTGAGTGAACCAACAACCAAACGCAACAAAGTAAATCAACTGTCTTGGCTTTTGTCTCAGAACCCGGAGCTTATAAAAAGTGGAAGAAGTTAACGTTTTTGGTTGCTTTGCCGGGCATTGGACTGTGCGCTTTGAATGCTTTCCTGGCGCACCGAGAGGAACATGAACACCGCGCCAGACCGAAGTTTGTTCCGTACGAATATCTTTGCATACGCACCAAACGCTTTCCATGGGGCGATGGTATAAAGACACTGTTTCACAATCCGGAAATTAACGCACTGCCTACTGGATATGAAAAATAGTTGCACAGAAATATTTGAGAATAATTGAAGTCCATGAAGAAAAAACAAATGCTCATCACTCGTGCCACAAACCGATGGCGATGTTTAAGTACTCAATAATAATATTGAAGTTTGCTTAAATTAAAAATTATTGTTGTCGCCCTTTTTCGCCTCATTAATATTTTAATTAAAAGCTCATCAAGAACACAGAAACTTTCAGTCTGCTCTTCTATTTGTGCCATAAGTGTGCGTGTTTACTGTTATCTTCCCTTAACGCAGGTAATAAACAGCTCAAGTAAAGGGTCACTTGACGAATTCCATTCCGATTATTATAGTTGACGATAGACAGATCAGACTTTCGCTGAACCTATACATGTTCAAGCCAAAGCAACACGCACCGTTTTACAGAAGAAATGCTATCGCACCCTTTCACCACCTATCAACAGATAAGCGCCAGTGAGAGTGGTGCGTGATTCACGAGACTATGCTTGCTTATCTGGCTCGACAACATACTCGTCTCCCGGTAGTGATGACGGATGCCGATCCCAACCAAACAAGATGTCGAGCATCACAGCGTGTACAGCGTGGGTAAACAATCGTAAGCAAACCGATAAGAAGTCAATGGCGATAAGCGCATCTACTTGTGCCGTGGTAGTGTAGTTGTCGAATGGAGGAAAGGACCGCAGAAAGATGACACGTGAAGGAGAATGTGCCGATCCTGACCTGGCCCTGGCAACTAGCAAATGGCAAATAGGGAGTATTGTTTGCACAGTGGCATATTGTCGTTGCTTGAACATCTATAATTGATAGCAAATTGTTATAGCTCATATGCATATGCACTCATGTTAAAGATTAATTTATCCTCCATATTGCATACCAAAAATTCAACATGTTTTGCCCATACGAAAGCATCTTACACAACCATTGTGCAGCAGCACTGGAAAAATGCCGATCTTGCCGTTGCATGATGATCTTCGCCCACTTTCATCAGCATAGAAACCGGTACCAGTAAGTGCCGTGAGCGTAATTGAATCGTGTGCGTATTCGAACAACAAGAAGGGAACCTCCACTAGCGTTACTTTGCAAGGCCGCAACGGCTAGAACCGGACCGGACGTCTGATGGTAGCACGCGGAAGACGTCACACAACCCGAACGGTTCCAGAAGAGCTATAGATAGTAAACAGCAACAGGTCCATCTATCCCCGTCAGATCATTCGATCGTCTCCCAGTGTTAGTGAAACGGCAAGGCAAAAAGGTTTAGGTCTGTTGTTGTAAGTGCACCATTACAATACGGGCTAGACTCGTGTCGCGACGATATCTCGTTTCATTCTCGATCTTTCTCGCTCTCGCTCACTTCCCGGCTTGCAGCAAGATCAAGTGTCGGAACTCGGAGTGGCCGTCCTCGGAGGTCGTGAGCCTTACGAATGCGCACGGTATCAACGTCGTCTAGCTCAGGCGAACGAAGTATTCGTGTAGAACACTGCGCCCGGTTCAGTTCAGTGGTGTTTGCTTGGTTGCGTGCTGGAAAACGTCTCTCTATCTAGTGAAAAAAAAATTCCGCCCACAACCCCAAAATGCCAGTAGATATCAAACGTGTCCTGGTGTGCGATGCCGTTGACAACGCGTGTGTCAAATTGCTGCAAGACCATGGAATTCAAGTGAGTGGTGTGGTGTGGTGTGATGCGACGGGAAGGAAAGCAAATCCTTACATTGTGTTTTACAAGCCCTGTTTAACGTTTTCTCCTTTGTGGTTGTGACAATTTCAGGTTGACTATAAACTGAAGCTGACGCAAGATGAGCTTGTTAAGGAGGTTAAGGTAAGTGTATTCCTCTTCGTTGCGTCGGTTCATACAGTGGTTTGTTGTGCTGTGCGCTTTTCCAAGGGCTTCCAATAGATGGGAGCTAATTGACGAATTGGATACAACTAGTTTAGCCTGGTTTGCGAAATGAACGCCAAGGTTACGCTTAATCAGAATCTATTCATCCGTCGTTGAAAAATGCTGTACACTGTGTACTTCACTATACTTAATAGGTACAAAAATAACATAAAAATCTTATAACCGGTGTCTGATTTCCTTATCAAAAATGAAATTTATAAACTACGTGAATGGATTACATTTTGGTATATTATTATACACATTATTTCATCCATAAGTAACCGAGGTATAATTTTTAATATCTTCCAAACTGTTTATGTTACAACTTACAAGTTTTTTTTTTTAAATCGAGTCCTTTTTGTTTTCACTTCTTCGCCTTCTCTAGGTGCCAACACAAATTTTGCTGCATTTCGATAATTTTTTATAAGAACTCGTATAAAAAAAATGTAATGCATTCATATGTCTAAAAAAAGGCTCAACATGACCCTATATATCGCTCAACCGTTCCTTTGTTGAAGCTCGAAAAATGTTCGACTCATCAAAAAGAATCGCCAGAAATCTTAACAAATCTTTTTACATCACGGCGCTTTTTGGATCGTTGGACAGATTGAGGTGTCGAACATATTAAGAGATATTTTGTCGATTTTAAGCAAATATCTCGTCGTTTGCCTTCCCCTTGGATGGTGCCAACATTCCCGATTTGCTTTCTGCTCTTCCATTATTTACTCCCACTCGTTTATTCCGAATTCGATCTCTATGAAATACATGGATTTGTAAGGATCTGTCAAAAATGTCTCTATAGAGTATTTAGGGGCCTACACGAACGAATAAAAGACGCTACCATCAAATGACCAGCTGGATTGGATGATCAGTCAACCCTTAACGGAAAGATTCGTTCCTGTCCAGATTTTTATTACATTAAAACACTATTGCATTCATAACAATTTCGTCCCTCAAAATAAGATCGACTGTTATTTTGGACCACTACAAAAGCATTATTATCCCTTCAATTTCATTCATTCATTTTCTCATACGAACAATCGTATCTTCGAGGAATTATAAGAGATAGGTTTGATTTTTTTTTATTGTGCCTGACGTACAAAGTCCCAATCGAACCGGACTTTCGTTTCTCCAACAGCCTCGTTTTCTCTGCGATTCATTTCAATGCAATTAATCTTGTGGCGAAATGAATGAAGCGTGCGTCAACATTTAATCGAACCGTTTCCCGCCGTGCCACTGGCCACTGAATGTCCTGCGGCGGGGACGTGGTGTACATCTGCGGGTCGGTAGTAAACAAACCACGGGGACGCAACAATCACCGAAGCGTGGTTCCTTTTTGTGTCGCTTTTCGGAAACGCCATACTCCGGAACTGCACAAAGCTCCCTTCTTTTTGACGGATGAATATTTCTCGCAAGTTGGGAGGCGGAAAAGCGAACAGGCATGAAGAGTGACTGCCAGCAAGAATTAGATTTCCCATCAAACTAATCGACTTTCGTTTCCTTTTTTCCCATTTTTCTTATTATTTGTATATTGGGACAGAATTATGATGCTCTCATCGTACGCTCGGACACGAAAATTACCGCCGAGATTCTGGACGCGGGTGCCGGACGGGTAAAGGCGGTCGGACGTGCCGGGGCGGGCGTAGACAACATCAACATTGAAGCCGCCACACGAAACAATGTGCTGGTGCTAAAGTAAGTAAAGCGTTTGTGACTTCCACTTTTACCACCGTTTTTGCTATAAAAATATTATTCTGGAGTTCTTTTAAGACCGTTCGTAACGATTATTTGTATTTTGAACAGATTTTTTTTATCAAAGGGAGCACAAAAGTAGCATTTTTCCCAAATCAAAGTATCAACATTCAATTACTTTTTATCATTTGAGTTATTTAAATAATATAGAAGAGTAATTTAATTTTTCCGTATCAATGCCAAAGGATAGTAAAAATACACAATTCTAATAACTTGGCGATACATCCCAAACTTCCATCACTTGTAACTTCAAACTAACTTTTACTTCCATCTTTTTCCACTCTCTGCCAACCCGGTTTAGCACTCCCGGAGGCAATTCGATTTCGGCCTGCGAACTGACGTGCTTCCTGATCGGTGCACTTGCACGTCCCATCTGCCCGGCGGCCACCAGCATGAAGGAGGGTCGCTGGGACCGGAAGCTGTACTCTGGCACGGAGCTGTACGGTAAGACGCTTGCCATCCTCGGACTCGGCCGGATCGGGCGCGAGGTTGGTATACGCATGAACGCGTTCGGTATGCGCGTGATCGGATTTGACCCCATCACAACCGCCGAAGAAGCGAAGGCAGCCGGAATCGAAAAGATGGAGCTGGAGCAGATTTGGCCGCAGGCTGACTACATCACCGTTCACACACCGCTCATTCCCGCCACCAGAAGTATGTAAAGCATTGAACGATTAAAGCATGAAACGGTTCTAAATGTCTCTATGCTGCTCTTTCTCGTAGACCTCATATCGACGGACACCCTCGCCAAGTGTCGGAAGGGCGTTCGCGTAATCAACGTTGCTCGTGGTGGTATCATCGATGAAGCCGCACTGTTTACGGCCCTCGAAAGCGGCCAGTGTGGAGGAGCTGCGATTGACGTTTATCCTGAGGAACCACCGAAATCGGACACCACCCGGAAGCTCATCAATCACCCGAAGGTGGTCGCAACGCCGCACTTGGGTAAGTGATTGCCCCTGGTATGGTCCCTCCGATTTCTAATTATTTGTTCCTTCACTAGGTGCGAGCACGTCCGAAGCGCAGGTGCGCGTTGCTGTCGAGGTGGCCGAACAATTCATCGCCCTGACGGGCAAATCGACCGTCTACACGCAGTATGCCGGCGTCGTGAATCGTGAGGTGTTGAAGAATGTCTTTTAAATCGAATTCTCATCGAACCACCACCGGAATAGTGGTGAGTGCCCCACGTGTTGCCTGCTTTATTTTTGGTCGCGCCAGTCCCGTCAAAATCAATCATTCCAAGTCGATCGGTGTGACGTCATGTGCGGGCAACACGATGACGTTCTTTTCGGCACGGCAATTACTAATGAAATCGAGCGCGACGCATATGAAATTTAACACCATCCGGATAAATTTGACAAATAGGACACGTTTGAGCGAAGAGCCACAAATAAAGTGTGTGTGTAACGTGTAAGGGCCGCGCGGATACTCAACACACATACAGATGCACAATTTTTCTAACACGAAAACGGATCCTTTTGTATCCTGTTGGAAAGGAAAGACAATAAAAAACAAAGAGGAAAAAATAGCAACCTAATTTATCTTCCACGCCGCCTCAATGTCGATGTGACTGTGTATCCTTGAAAGGAAAGAAAAACTCGGTCTGTCTGCTGCCAATTTGAAAATATTAAATAACCAATTGTTAAGGTAAGGTGAGCCCATTAGGCACACGTTGTAGTCTCAATCGCACCATCGCACCACCAGCCAATTACGAAGTGAACGATCACATCACTACAACGACTTTTATTATGGCATTGAGCAGAATAATTGAATACCTAAAGTGGTGCAACATGCCATCCAGACTGGAACAAAACATTTCAGATAAGTTCGCATCAAACGATCCCGAAGAATTTTATCCAACTGCCCGAGTTTCAAATCATGTTTGTGTTTTTGCAGAATTTGTGCTCCAACATTCCTTGAATTGAGTTAATAACGATATCGTCCCGCTCTCTTTATCTGTTTTGTTTACTTTTCCATCCTTCCTTTCGATCGTTGCTAGACAGAGGTGATGCCTATGGTGGTGTTGTACTGCAGAAAATCAAAACCTATACTGCCGTGAAGTTTAAGTTCGTTGCTAAGGCTAAGCAACCAAAGGAGCTTTCTTTCTTCTAGTGTGCTTATTTCCTTGGTTCATTTCCTTCTTTCTTACATCTGGCATCTTGTCGTTTTAACATCCTTTGAGCTGTCCCCATTTTGAAGACTAAATCAGATTCACAAAGCAGAACAACTCTTGGGCAACGTTTTCTTAGCAGGTAAATTGATACCACTGCACCACCGGACTCTGCATTCATTGGCGGTAACTATTGGCGGTGGTATGGAAAAGATTTTCAAACCAACCAGTCATGTTTTTTCCATTTTCTTCCTTCTTTTGAATTTTTATCTTCAAAGAAATGGACACAAATCGAGAGAAATGAACACAACATAGCAAAACGAGCCATATCTTTTGCTTCTTTAACAAATAGTTAACGGTTTATGTTTTTATATATTTATTGTTCTAAAAATAATGTAACGAATTCTGGACTTTTTTTCCGCGTATTAAAGATATCAATTGCACGTTTAATTTTTCCTTGTCTCAAATTGATGTTTACGTATTTCTTAATTGCATTGCAGGGTTTGCAGAACACAAGTATATCCATGATTGCTTAATATCATTTAGAAATTCAGTTTCTTATTTTGACTGATAAAAATGGCCTAAACCAGCCATGTCAATACGGAAACATTATTTAAATATTTTAGAAGATTCCAATTCTTTCTTATTGTATTGATTATTGGTTTTTAAATGCTTAAAATCAAAGCTCGCATAAACGTGCAATCAAGATATTATTATAAATCGTAATATAACTTTTTAGAGCATGGTCTGATTTTTATTTCTCTTAGGTTTTTCACTACGTACCTATGGGAACTGTGAATTTTGCTTAATGATAACTTACTTTTAGGATTCAAAAACAAGATATCGCTCCCTTGGCTTTATTTATCGTTAACTCACTTCATATTCCTAATCTATACATCCCTGCACTACTTTGCAACAGCGGGATAGTAATCAAAATTTTCACCAATTTCCAGAATCAAATCAACCGGTACACGTGCGTTTGCCGTATTGTGAGAGCATGGCCTGCATCCTCTCCATCAGAGTTGTATCCTTACAATTCTCAAATAAAGGAGTCCTACCGCGAAAAGGACACCCAATAAGCCCGATCGGAAGCAGGCGAAGCTCTCAACTCTGCTTCGTATCAAAAAAGCTCTCGGGAAATGCGCGAGTAGGATCCGGTAGTATATAAAGCAACAAGTGCCGACACTGGCACAGGACAGTCCGCTCGCGGCCTGAAACGTGCCTAGAGCTTCCATCCGCCTGGAAGCTGATCGTTGTGTCCGTGTCTGTGTGTTTGTATGTGTGTGTGTGTGTGTGTCTGTGAATGCATTTCCGTACTTCCGGTTCCAACGGTCTTAAGTGAAAGTGAAACATGATCCATTAGATGCTGAAGTTCAGTGCGCTTTGCTCTTGAGTGGACGAGTGTGGTGGATGCGAGTTTTAAATTTCCAATAACGTTTAATTGGAACAAAACGGGCCAGTGTAAACAGCGAACAAGTAAGGATAAAAGCTGCCTCCCAATACTACAGGCACATACACACACACACACACACGCACATTTATCTACTAATCCTAAAGGGCGCGCCGTTTCGTTGGAAGAAATAAAGGAAAACGTTATAAAATAATAATATAAAACGCATCGCCCGTACGGTGACCGAACGGTGATGGTTGGTTGCCACAGCGTGCGGTCGGTCCCTGAAGGATTAGCTCACCAATTGATGTCAATTAGATCGAACCCGGGACGTGGTGGGGGATGATGAAGAACTGAGCCGCACGTTACCCTTTGTTTCCCCATTTTTTCCCATTCTGTGTGAATATCAACTGGCGTGTGATGTGTATGGATTTGTAAAAGAATAGAAAGGGGAAAACAGGGCTACGGTACGATTGTGTTGCTTTGTGTGACAAAACCGGAAGTGCAGCTGAGTGGTGGTTGTGAGGCTGTGTTCCGTTTTATAACGTTTTGCGAAATTACTTTCTCCCTTTCTTGTGCTTTTTCCTGGTGCGTTCTGGTGAACTTGGTAAGGATAATGCGATTTTTACGAATGGATTAATTAGTATAACGCCTCCCCTGCTGGTGGAGATGGATGGGAGTCATTTTGGTGTGGATGGAGATAGAGCTTTCTTTTTATTTGGCTTTAATTTAAATCATATTAATAAAGTGAGAACATTTTTAATTAAGCTTTTGACAGCAATCAAACCAAATGATCTTCCCGTACAATCAATTTGCGTTTGTTTACTTTGCCTTTGGCCAATCAAGTTAAATACACCGAAAGGCAGGATATTGCTTCCAAAAAAAAAATAAGTAATTGAAAATTTGAAAATTGCCTGGCTTGATAACGCCAATAATTAAATTCAACAGGCCCAAAAAATGAAGTTCCATGTGCATCAATATAGTTTGATTTTGCAGTAAATTTAAGTTTCATTTTTATCCTGATCCCATCCGAGTTTCTAGCAAAAGCGATTTCCATCGCAATTTTTCTTATCGACGAAAATGCCAAACAAGAACGGTGTGAAAGGAACATTATTTTCTATTGTTCCAGGAAGGACAGTTTATAATATTTCGCCGAACTGGGTGTCCTACCAAAAGATTCGGTGAAAAGCGTCGAAGTGTTCTCAGGGAAAATATATCTTTATTTTGGACGGCGGAACATCTTTTCCAATCGGATTTTCGTTTTTGTTTTTTTATACTTAATTAAAAACGTGAGCTGACAAAAATATATCACCATTTTGTGTGTCAAACAACCAAAAAAACCAAGAATAATTTTTCTTTCGCATGCTGTCGTAATCAAGCCAACTTTCTAACGCGTGGGGCAAACCCAACGATGCCCAACCCACAGCACGATAATTTAATCCATTCCGACGGCGCTATAAATCCCGCTAACAACTCATCCTCCCGCGCGCGTTTATTAATCGCGCTTCGTGGCAGATAATTTTTCCACCACCTTCCGGTACTACCTCACGCGTATGTCATACACAATCGGCATTTTGGCAGCTTTAATAGACTAATAAATTATTTAAACCGCACTTAAAAACAAGTGGAAAAGTGAATATATACCGAGAGCAAGGTGGCGTCCAAACGAAGGACTACATGTAGCAAAATGTCACCATACGATGCCTCGTGTGCACCTTTTGTACGGAACCCCTTTTTCCTAGATTCGCATGGAAACTTACACTTTGTTTGCAGGCTCGTGTGGTACTTGGGATGGGGAACTGTCTACCGAACCCGTAAACCAGGAAAACAAATTAATTATCAACGAAAATGAAGATATATTCATTGGTAATGGTTTGGTAGTAGAGCGAAGAATGGCAGGGTGCAGGAGAACGGAGAGTGTACTGGTACTGGTTTTCCCTGGATGGTAGTAAAAGGCTGATGACTTTCCGTTTTTTCGGTTGATAGAAAACGGACATGTGTGTTAAGAGCAGATGAGAAGTTACACATGTCCCGTGTTACGGAAGAGCACAAGAACCGGCGAAACACCGAAGCCGAAATTATATCCCCAATTTTGTGAACGATCATGTTTGATTGAGCCTGGATTATGTTTCTTAGTTACTGTAGGTCGGTGCTAGTCAGCTGAATAACTGTTAACTGTTAAGCAATTTTATAAAACTTCCTTTTTTAAGGTGAATTGGTTATAAAATGAAATTAAATGAAGATTTTCTACATTTTTTTATTGATAATTAATTGAGAAAATTCTCGATTTATTGAATACGGAAACTGTTTACGCAAAAATACAGCCATGCCGTCCCAAAAGAAGTAATGTCATATGTGTAATGCATTAAATAGTTCATCATAAAATTTATTACAAAAAAAGTGTATACCTCATGCAAGATATTTACGTTGCATCTTTCAAAATAAAACAATTGAAACTTTCACAAGCAAGGCTTACTTACTCAAGAAACATTATTAATGCTTGAATCATCTATACTAAGGATTTGAAGATAATGAGCATGACACTGTACTACTTTCTTACTTTATTATATCTACAAAACGACCACAAAGCGGTAAAACCTTCAAAAAATAAAAATGAAACCTGTTGGTAGCTCCTTGCTATCGTAATACCATACCTTCTTACTTCATACCATCCTTTTTAGTATTGCCTAATCCCGTTCAAGGCATTATTGAAGCCTTAGCCACTATATGACACATGCACACCAAATCCAGTGTGTCCAAGATTGTAAGGTATAAGGAGAAAATCCTTTGTACGCTCTGCGACAATTGATGGTGCAAACATGGTTTGCCGTCCCCGCAAAACTGGTATCAACGGTGTCATATGGTTAGTCATGGTTCACACACTGCGTCTGTTGCAAATCCTGACAATTATGAACAAAAAGTTTGTTTGCTGCTAGCTACGAAACAAAATATTCAACTATCATCAACATTCTGCTTATTTGGCAGTAATGTTTGAAAAGTTCCAAGAATAAGTACGAAAAACAATTAACACTACTATGAAACTTTCGTAGGTGTCACTCACAATTACTTAATTTAATTATATCTTTCAGCTATATTTAAATACTTTTAATTATTTGCCCTTTTCCAAAGCATAAACTAATAAAAAGCACATAACTTCCATAACACGTACATGCAACTTAAACTACACAGCACAGACAGGAGAAGCATCCTCAAGCGACAATAATCGAACTGACTTGGGTTTATTCTCAGAACACTTTGCCTGTCTTATTCGAGGCCCATTTAAAAATAGTACATAGTCCCCTGTGCAACCAACGAATCCAATGTACGACGATGTTGGCAGATCGGTATCAACTGGTGCTGCTGTTACTGGCAGGACTTTCGGTACCGCACGAATTGCACGCGTTGGCGTCCGCCATTGCTAGAATGTCCTGTGACTGTCCGCGCGGTATGGACAGTTTCCTGCGCGCCAACAACGTGTCCTTACCGATGCTGCCGTTGGCGCGTAACCGAACTGGAGACGAGCTGTACGTGGGCTTCCTGGCTGGCTACGTACACTCCAAGGTAAGTGTGTGCAGGTGTCCAGGTTTACGGTCAAGGTTACGTCTCTTGATTACCCATAATCCCGGGTTGAGAAGTTTAAAGGTAGGGAATGTGTGGATGTTCGATGATGTTGGTGATTTACCACCATTGGCAGACAGAACGAACGCCCTGTCTCTTGAGACAAACGTATTGCAACAATCGCAATGGGTTGGTTTTCCTGCAAATGTGTACGAGTCATGCATACGGTTTCTGGTGGTGAAGGTTGTGCAGTCTAATTGTGATTTATGTCAACCCAATCACACGGAAAACTTTTCCGCCATGGATGAAGACAGTTTTACATGCGTGTAAATTGCTACGAGCCATAAAAAATATTTCAACATCATGTTGATAGAAGTTTAATTGCGGGTTTAAAAATAGGGATCGCGTAATTGAATTATATGCAATTAATTTCAATAAACATCCAACAAAGGAGTGTTTTGCTGCATAAACTAACTTACTGCAAGCAGCAAATTGTACAAAATATGCGTCATATCCCATCATGGAATACCATAAGGCTGACTGCACTCAACTAATTATTGTGCTTATACTTAAGTCTATTACTTGGGAAAACGTATTTATTTACACATTTAAAAAAAATTATAGATTCATTTAAAACATTATAGTTTATACTTAAGGGATTAGCTTCCTATTCCAAGTTAATAATACAATAAAAATTTTAAAACAAGCTTAGCAGACCGTTGAGATTAATGTGAAACGAAAGCACCCATAACCCTTACTACTTCCAACACGTTTAAATCATTTCAACCCGATTAGGCACCTGATTGAGATGTAAACAATTACAAATCGATTAAAATTTGGCCGCACCATGCGTATTCTTCCTGTCATCCCCTAACAGGTCGTCCTAGGCGCACTGCTTTTAGCGATCGAAACGATAAACAACGATTCCACGCTACTTCCTGGCAAAAAGCTGCGACTACGAGCGGTCGACATAGGAGCCCAAAAGTCCCTTAAAGCGTTCCCCATTCAGTATGTAGATGTGCAACAGTAGTCGATATAAAATCTTTACACCATATTGGTCTCCCTTTTTAATAGAAAAATGACCGAAATGCGTGACAGTGGGATAGTGGTGTTTATTGGACCGGATGAAACCTGCACCTCGGAGGCACTGGTAGCTTCCGCCTGGAACCTGCCAATGATATCGTACGTAAGTACACGACCGCTTGCAATCGCACGCATAAAAAGCACATTCATTAGTGCATTTGTGATGTTCCATTTTTGTACAAATGTTCTGCAACACGTACACAGAAATGTGCCGACATTGCCGTGTCCGATAAGACGGTGTACAGCAGCTTTGCCCGCACGCTCCCACCGGCAACGAAGGTGTCGAAAAGCGTAGCAGCCCTTCTGCTGGCCAACAATTGGCACTGCTTCAGCATCGTGGCTAGTAAACATCCGGCCTGGAGTATGGAGATTGCACACGCGATTGAGGTAAGTGTTTCGGGGGCATTGTAACAACCAGCAGCAAGAGACAATATTTTAACAAGAATTGTGCGAATAATACCGTTCGGAGAACAGAATTCATTCGGGCTTTGACAAACAGCTCGCATTGCTTCTTTGTTCTACGAACCAGTACTACCGCTACGAGTCACAATTTTCCTTCCTATAATTCAAAGCTTATGAGGCATGAAATTAATACGACTTGAGATGTAAGTTCATGATGCTGCAGTAAACGAACTTGCTGAGTAAATTTTTAAATTGAAACAATATCATGGTGCACGTCACTTTTCAACGCAGTATTTAAGCTTTTACATTATAAAAACAGCGTTTCCAAGAAGTATACGATTGTTAACATATCAAGCTGATACATTGTGATATCAAGGTTGTCCACGAACGTCTATGAGGTGACTATTAGTTCCGTAACATTTTCTTCCCATATTTTACAGCTTCAAGCTGAATTAAATAACCTCACCGTGAACCATTTCCGATTCTATTCGGATTACATTCCATCCAAAATTTATGAACTGCAGGAGATTGTGGATAACACTTATCGAAATACACGAGGTATGGATGGATGATCGACAGGTGCCATAAGAAGTTTCTTTTGATCTCACAAGAAATCTGTTTTCTATCTGTGTCCTCTCCATCACGCCTCAACAGTGTACGTTTTTGTGGGCGATCACATCGAAATGGTGGACTTTGTACGGTGTCTACAAAATCGAAAACTTCTCAGCACCGGCGATTATATCGTAATATCGATCGACGACGAGATTTACGATCCTAACATGAAACGCAACATCTATCAGGGTATTTATAGAATGAGAAAACAAACATAGCGAACTTTGTATCCTTACCCTTTGCAACATTGTTTTTGACTTCAGAGTATTCCGATTTCTACCAGAAGTACTTCGGCACCTCGAAGGATAAGCATCAGAGCCGCAAACGCTACAACTACAAGGATCAGGAGCGTTTACAAGAAGCATTCCAGTCGGTACTACGAATATCGCCCCTCTTTCCAATGAACCCAAAGTATCGCAAACTATGCCACCAGTTCAAACTGTACTCACGCAAGGATCCGTTTCGTGTGCCGCTACCGTACAATCGGAACATTTTCGACGAAATACAGGTGCGAGACACTGATCGATGAAGATAATAAACACATTAGACGGGTGGAAGTTCCAAAAGTTTTTTTTTTTGCTATTCGCAACCACTTTAACATTCCTAAATCCCCTCGGTAGGTTCCTATCTATGGTGCGTATTT
>LULA01012551.1:0-74702 GCA_002091835.1 Anopheles maculatus
GTTTTTTTTTCACTTTCTGTAAGCAACAGATAGAAATGGTAAATTAAAATGTACCAAGAATTCTTGGAACTTATTTATTTGAAAGGTGGCCATATAGAAAGACAGAAAGGGAGCAACTGTAACTCGAGCTTCGGTTCAAGATACTTAGCAAAGGATAGCCTTCAAAAGTTTCCAATTGCGAAGCACTATCGGATGGAGCACAAGTGGTTCTTTAACGCAAAAGAATTGCATCCACCAAATGTGCACCACCACTAGTCGTCTTGAGCAGTGGTGAAGGAGATGTGCGAGCTTTGTTTGCTAACACGCCTCCAGGTAAAACTCGCGCACTGTTACTTTGTGAGCTTTTGTTTGAAGCAGCAAGCTTCTGATGCAAAGTTTTATAATTTTACATTTCACCAGAACAATAACGTACTAGTTTTTTTTTTGGGGTAAGCATTAACGTCGAATAAAATGAATGTGCCACAACTTTTAAGACAGCCGGTAGAGCGTTTCGTTTTTTACATCGGAACAAGTTAGCCCACTTACCGTGTACTGCTGGTAGTGCGTTTTTTGTTGTTTTCGTGCTAGATTTTCGGTGCGCCAATTCGAGCAGATTGTTTTGTGTTACTGAAATGAATAGCAATATACAGTAAATTGGTGCTATGAGCACATAATGGAAAAACTTTGTTTGACTTTGCTTTCGAATTGTGGTAAGTTGCATAGTTCCTGTCTTTATCTGCGAACGAAAAAAAGAAAACATAAGGGGAAGGCCACAAAAATGGAACATGGCAGTAATAATGCGACGACAGGAGGTTCCGACAGCTCCGGGAACAGTGATGCAACGCATGCTTTTAAAACGGCAGACAGACGGATGCAATGAAAATGCACCGAGTTTCAGATTATTTATAGAGCGAGAAATGAAGCGCGGCGAGTTAGCGTTTTCTTGCGGTGAAAATTCCATCCCTCATCCGGTGCTTTTCCTTCGCAAACATTCACATGCAAGTGGGGGCAGGCATATTGCTGGCTCCGGCATCCGGCAGCAATGAAATGTGCACCGGCACCGCGTCATACAACGGCGAGAGTTAAACATCCACACAGCCGAAGCACAGGAAGTGCAGTTTTCTTATGCATTTCTTGATTTCCGTTCACACAAATAGGTGGTGGGCACAAAATGGGGAATCCTCGTAGCGGGTGTGCGAATAATTTATCTCCGGCGATACATACACACACACACACACACACATGCTAAGGGATTCACTATCATGGAAAAAGAAAGTTCCTATCGCTGAGGACGGCAGTAGCGAGAATAGTGGGTACGGAACAGAAACACAGTTTCTCGGTGACGTTGAGCTTCCGGTAGTCCGGAAGATGTGTTTTGCTTTTCATTTTCCGCCCTTTCATTCCGGCCACAATCGCGCGGGAGGGAAAGGGAATTTATCTTTCCAGATCGTGATTCCACAACACAACACAACAGTGTAAGATCCTTACCTTAAAACGAATGGATATAGTGGAGAGGGCCAGTAGCACCAGTAGTGGGGTAGGAGCCGGTGCGTTGGGTTTTTATTTTTATTCTGTTCACTTTGTCACTCACTCCGCAACTCGTTCAATTTCGATTTACACACTAACGTGTTCGCGCAAATCGCGTGCCACGAAGCCACGAAGGATGGAGGAGGCACGACGCACCCGTGTTTACAGAAGAACAAACCGGATGTACCTTTGCGGACGGGCGGTTCCGACGATGCGAGATAGATGGATCGTTTGCACCGGGTAAGAAAGATGTACGGCGGAGTCCTTGTGGATGCGCTCTATCACGGCGTAGCGTAAGATGTGCATGCCCGTGCAGCCATGCCCGTGCAGCTACAGAAGAGTTACTACTAGCTTTTCTTTTCGTTGTTGTTGATGTGTTGTTTTGAATGGCAGACACACACATCGGTACCTGTGTGTTAGTAACACATTTTAGATTGCTTGGATGGATTACCGTTGACAGCTCGTTAGCTGTATGTAAATGTCGCCGAGTGTTTCCATTTCCCAGGTGTTGTTGCCGTTACGAAGCAAAAAAAAAAAAACTCCAAGCTCCAAGAAATCTTGAGACAGTGATCCACTAAATCCCTGGTGGTAGATTTTTGAACATTATTTACCTTCTTGAAGATGGTGTAATAAGTTGAGTGTGGTAGAGGAACAATAGTAATATAGAGAGTGTAGGAGTTGCTACGAGCTGCTCAGTGTTTGTCTTACCGTCGACAGTTTATTTACTTTCCGCCGTGGTACAACGAACAGACACTGCAGGATCGCTCCACAACCTTACAAACCTGGGCAAACGATCGCGGGAAAGGTTTGATAATTTGGTTAAAACTTTCACTCGGCTTTGACTCTCTTATGACTTGAGGAAGTTGCTACAGCTCGCTATCTTTGAAGCAGGACGACCTGTTGCTTGACAATGTCCATCGGGCACTTGCCACTTCCCGGTTCGACACTCCGATGCTTCTCGCAACATTGGAATATCAACTTTCAGGCACTAAAAAGTGCTCGAGTGGCAAAAGTGCTTTGTTGGTGGTTGAAAGCTCATAAAAAATCTGCTATTAAACTTTACAATCCAGAGCAAAAGTTTCGTCCACGTCCACACGAAACACCCGACGACACTGGATGACTAAATTATGATCGAGTCCATCGGTGGCAAACGCATTCGGTGGTGCAGTAAAAGACAGCCAAGTCCAAGCGAGGATTCTGAGGTTTTCCGACATGGGAGGTTAAGCACAATGCACAGCAATCCTCAAGCGAGTCAACCGAGGATGGGGCTAGATGGCTCACGCTCAACACAAGATGGTGTCCAGAATGGGGAATTATTATTTTAAGACCTACTTCGGGTCACAAAATTGACACTCATAATTGAATTTGAAGAATACCCGCAGGGCGTTGATAGCGTTGGCGGTGGCGTTGGTCGGTGCTAGCTTTCTTTGTTGTTATGCATTCAACTTTCATCTCGTGCTAGCGGCGAGAAGATGGCACTTATCTTGCGTTTTAAAGTACGTATTACCGTTCGGTTTAGATGAGAATTCATTACCCATTGGCAAAATTTATAGCTTCGCAATAGATTCGCGCCTTCTGGATGGGTAAGCGCACCTTTTGCGGCTAATGGCACCGCGAACCGGTGTAGTACAAAGTGAAAGGTAGGTAAATTTAATACACCTTCGGCACGTGCAACGATGCGCATCATTCCGTTCTAACCTATCAATTCTCATAAAATCTCGGCCTTTTTTATGACGTACATTCAGAACGCTGAAACCTCTGGCGTGTGGCGCTTGTTGGGGCGTTTGTTTGTTCGCTTGCAGTCCCTTGGTAGGGATGGGGTTCGACTGAAGAGTTGTTGATGAGCATATGTGGTGTAGGGTGTAGGGTACCATCAACAAGAATGGCTGATGATGAGCAAAGGAATGTTGGTGAGCATGAAATCATGATAAGGACATGGATGTGTCTGTGTGTGTGTGTGTGGGATGGAACCCCCCCGCCCGGTACGATGGAAAGCAATTGTTTGTGAGCGCTCGGTGTGAGATGCTTGTGCCACGATAATATGGTGCCCCGGACGTTGACTAAGTGACATAACGATGATGGTGACGATGGAACCGACGGAAGGAATGGCTTTTTGATTATTTAACATTTCTAGCTGTTTTGCCGGTGTATGAACAGGTACTGTATGGGTGTGTGTGTGTGTGTTTATCTTCATTTTCACCTGTTTTATTTCTCGTCTCCACACTGCGAGGTGTGTCGGTTGCGGTTAGCGGCACCATATACACTGCAGACGGAAATGGAAACGCATCGCTAAGAAAACATGGCAAGAAGGCAGATGAGCTTCCTTTGTGAAACGGGTGTGTGAATTTATTTGCTGTAATTTGCATACTTTGACAAGGGGTACATAGACGGTGCAATGGGCAACCCTTACTTTCCAGGGACTCCAAGTCGCGCGCTTCTTGTGCGACACAAATCGAAGGAAAAAGACATTAGAAAATAAAGCACCCCAGCACAGCTACACCGAGCCCCAAACAGAGCAGAGAGTCTGATATTTATCTCTAGATGTATGTTAACACCCCACCAAGGGCTGTTTTATTTGGAGTTCTTTTTTTGTTTGTTTGAATACATCTGTCTGGCTCGTCATCATTATGCTAGACTTCTTCAAAACGAAGCCAAACCTACTGTCCTTCGGTACGGATAGGAACTGGTGCGTAAAACAATGCTCACACCATTCATTCTTCTCTTAGGCTGCTAAGGTAGCTCCTGTTTGTGTGGCCAGGAGAGTAGGTTGATAGAAAAATGTATGTCTAACGTATTTTTCTTTTTCGTTCTTCAGAGGCCGGTGGCAGAAATTTACACAAACACTGCTGAGCTGGACGAATGCCACCATCCGGGGAGGATGAGCGTGCGAATTCAAAATGAAAGCAAATCCTGTTTGAACGGGTTTTGGAGTTGGATTCGAGACGACGTCCCCGGTCTATCGCTCTACCGCTCCTTCGAAGGACAACGGACCAGCTTCGTTCGTTCGATGCTTCGCGCCAACTATCCTTGGTGACAGTTGCGCTTTCGTTTGTTAGCGTTTCCACTGTTACACTGTTGTTTGTGTTTCGAAGATTTTTTGCTCAACATGTTTTACTTACGAGTCTCTCCATTTTATTTGTAACCACTATCTAGCATTTATTGTTTCCTTGTTTTCAGTAGCTCTTGCATCGCATGCACGCTTCACTGTCGTCGTGAGTGATATTTATTTCCGTTAGTTTTTGTTCGTTTGGAAAAATTGCATGTTAAGCTACGGGAAATGGGCGAAAGTTACATCTTTACATAAGCAGATTACCTTACCGGTTTCCAAGGTTTCGAGTGAAGGACACAGATGAAGATACTGTCAATACATACGCTTTTACGTATGTTTTACGTCCGTTGACGGAACATAAAAATGGTTGGAGTGACAAACTAATTGTAGAGCTTTCAGTTCCCTGAATTCTGTGATCGTTTTAAAAAGATTCTTTGCATTTGTGGGGAATGGAAATTGTCTTGAATGTTTTGTTACCGAAAGAGGAACACTAGACTCAGATTTACACAGTGTAGAACACCGTTATATGAGCTTCTAAAGAAAATGCTAATATATTAAATCAATGAAATTTAAATATCTCAACACAGCATGAATTGTGGGAAACATTGTTTTAAGTAGTAGTGCTGGTTGTACTTCTGTATGAATATGATTAGAAGAAATTTATTTTTTAAAGTTTGACTTAAACGATTGACTGTTCCTGCAGTTAAATGAGATATTTAAATTGTTGTTAATTTTTGTTTTACCTACGAGACAGTCGTAAATTACAAAAAAAAGATTTTTTTTTCGTACAAAGTAAAGTAATGGTAAAGAAATTTAACAAATTTGACTTGTTTTTTTTATTCATTCATGTTTAATTTAATTTAAAATAAAAAAAAGTTTTATTTCATATGTTATTAAATCGACGATTAAATCAATCAGAAAACTGACTTTGATTAACTTTTCGACTTTCTGATGAATTTACATTCAAAATATGTGAGACAATAAAATAAACCATAATCCAATTTTATTTATTTTTGGTATTTTTCCCAGTTTAAACCTTTTCCTGGAGTGTTTCGAAGTTATTATGTAGAACAGAAGATCTTATCTTTTGAGGCATCAAATATGTTTGAATTCAGTTTGAAGTTTTTTTTTATTAAAATGTTATTTACGTGTTAATTTTGCAATAAAAACGTTAATTTGATGGAATACAAAGTTTTCCATATTTCGGAAGGATTGTAATTTATATATTTTTCGAAAGCTATTAACTAATTAGTATATCGATGAGTGATGGGTGGGTGCTCTTTCATATTTTCGCTGTATATATTTAATTTAATTTGGTTATAAATGTAAAGTCCGATAAAGAGAAACGATTTATTTAATAGACCGTTTGTTTATAATACATGAAACAAATTGAAAAAAATGGAGTAGAAGAGTAGGAAAAATTATCAAAAATCATAACAGAAGTTTTTTTATATTAATCGTTATAATACTCTTTGTTATTTATTTATTTTATATATTTTCAAGCTTTTTTTTACACTTAAAAAATAGTGTGCATATAGTTATGTTACACACTGTTAGCTAACATTGAAACGAGAAATGTAAAAATGAACGGATATGAAATGTTTACATGCGTTCTTTATTGGTAAAACGCCGCAAGAAAACCGTCCTCGTTAGTATGCCGATTTTCTATTTCCTTTACTACGTGTTTAGTCATTAAAATTCAATGAAGCATCCTTTTAGAGTAATTGCTGCCTTTTTTGTCTTTGTTTACACGACGAGCTTTCAATGACAAAAACCTCGTTCCAGGCCGCTGTTTTGAAGTGAAAAGAGCTGTTTGCTTGTATAGCCTTAGAAAACAGCGTTAACACTGTTGCAACGCTTTATTCAGCGCAACACTAGCGAGGCAATGGCTCTTCTCCATTACGTTTCGCTACCTTGTATTTAACGAGAAAATGTGATTAATACCTTTCAGGTACTTTTCTAATTACTTGCTTTGGTAACGAGTGCGTGGAAATTTGCATTTATAAAAGTGAACAACTGAGACACCTTTTTTTTCTTGTAAGATGCACTCAGGCCGGTCGTTTTCTTGCGCTTAACGCTTAAAAGTAACTGGTAACACGGAACATTCTTTTGTC
Organism: Anopheles maculatus; assembly: GCA_002091835.1. Lineage (NCBI taxonomy): Eukaryota > Metazoa > Arthropoda > Insecta > Diptera > Culicidae > Anopheles > Anopheles maculatus. The sequence continues at coordinate 6,670 of LULA01012551.1, forward strand.
TTTGGAGAAATCTTTCGTACAACCGAACCACAAACCGTACTGGCCGGGTAGTTTAACACACGGGAAGAAAAGCCCGGCAAGTGGCACCCGCACAAACCACCGCAAAGAGTTGCAAATGGCGCAAGATAAACGGAAGAACGTGCCTAGAGTTTCCTTAGATTTGGTTTGGGGTTTTCCCTGTTCGGGAAAGCAGCTGCATACGTTCGGCCGTGGTAAGAAAACTTTTCGGTCCGTTCCGTCAGTGGCCAAATCTCGGGACAAAAACTTGCTGCTTTTCCACCCTCAATGCAACAAAGAAAGAAAAAAAAAAAAATGCTCCAAGAAACGCATTCTTAATCCTCTTAAGGCACCCTTGGCAAGAAACGTCGCCAGTCAGAAGGCTTTCCACGGTCGAAAGGCTTCCGTCCCTACGTCGGCTTCAGTTCTTTCAGCCGTTCCGGCTGAAGTTTACTACGACCGCAAGTTCACACTTCTCTCTTTAGAGCCCGCATGTTTTTGGGATGAACGGGGATGAACGCTAGCAACAAATGCAGTGCAGGTGCACTTCCAAGACGACGGTTTGTGTGTAAGTAAATTGGGATCATTACCGTTGAGTGGGAACTGGAGCTGTGGCCAAACCAGGGGGGGGGATCGGCGATGTGTTAGTTCGCGCGTATGTATAACGAGACCGAATTCTTGGCGAGTGGCGGCATTTTCCCGGTGCGGTTACATTGCAAGCGTTCTCTAATCCCGCTTTTAGTGGTCGGTGTGTATGGCTGTGGGTGTGTCTATGTGTGACTGTGTGTACTACGTTGGTTGGCCAATTTCAGCTCCAATCCTTCGTTCGTACGGGGTGGATGGAAACGACACCTCATAAATTATCAAGATAAATTACAACACTCACTTTCTTGTTTCGGGTGGTCGTTTTTTTTGTCCTCTGTGTTGGCTTTCTACTTTCGGAACAACCTCGTCAGAGAGTGCGATTTCGCTAGGCTTTGAGGTTGACGACGAACCTTGAGCTACTGCCGCTTGCCAGTTTTCCCCGTAGCAGTCCGGAGCGGAAAACTACCTTTTGGGCCGGCGTCTTCTAACTTTACGCTTTTGTTTCACGAGTTCACGAGCTGTAATCCTTTATGACAATTAACATAAAGTTTTGCAAGTGTTTTCTCACACTGCGCCCGTTCACCGTTCGCTGCAGTAGTAGGGTAGCCGTCGGTAGACAAGCGGTCGTAAAAACGTGGGATTTACGGACAATCTTGGTAAAGTAAGCCACGGTGTTAGTGTGAGAAGAGAAAAAGGACGGTGAAGAGCTAGTTTAGGGTCGTGCCGGTTAGTGAAACTCGGACTTTGGGTATCAGTCGGACAGAGAATCTGCGGTCAGTGATGGTTCAATTCAATTAAGCTTGGCACAGCGAGTAATGTTGCTGGCCCCTCAAGACGATGGACCGGTGTACGTTGGGCTCGTTAGATGGATGGTGTTTGGGGCTTCACTGTTTTTCGTTGTTCGCATCATTTCGTCGGTCAAGTGGTGACCGCCAGGGTGACATCATACATCATTGTGCCTGTTTGCGATGATAATAATCGATGTAGGGATTGCATTATAGTCTTGATGCTTGATGAGGTTAGTGGAGATGACGAATTTATTGCGTATATTTTTATGAATCGAATTTACTGAATGTCTAAGTACAAAAAGGAAAAGTCATAAGGCGTTGTGTATTGCGGTAAACTTCAATCTGTTTGAATCGTTTTGTTGTGATGTCTAAGGGCAAATCGAACTTGAAATCGTTTATAGATGTAGGATGAGATGGAATAAGGTTTATTTTGATTGCGACACCTTGAGACATTTTTATAGTTGTTACATATAAATGCTAAAACTACGTATGTGAAAGGCTTTTGCATTTGGGCTTTGTATTTGATTGCTTATGTTTTGAAAAAAGTTAATAATTATTTCAATAATTAATGAAAAAATAATAATTACCAATAGACTTACAAATAACCGCAGCTAAAGATGTGAGTAATATTTGACGATGCCAAAAGCTTTAATTAATTTACATAAAACAAGAGATACTCAGTGATACACAAAGCATACATGTGCTCCAGAGAAGAAGGTCATATATCTCTTTTGGGAAGCTGAGGATGCACGATTCATTCTTTGTGCTTCATTAAACTCTTTCAATTAGATTATGGTTAAAGACTCCCGAACCGTGTTGGTGTCCAAAAACTTGTCCATTGTCTTTCGACTCATTTGTTGATTTGTTTATTTGTATATTCAAAAAAACTCAAGTGATTCGAACACGTTGGTCCTGTTACATATCTTAGACCTAGTCTTAAAGAACGATAATATACATTCTCATGGATGAAACGAGCAAACACCAATAAATGTGCGTAGCCAATAAGTGGCGCTATCAGCCAACCCTTAGGCACAATATAGATCGGCTGAGGAAAGCTGATGTGACGAGGAACCTCGCGATCACGTTTGGGGAAGCGCTGCCGGAGGACACCACTACCGTGGCGATGTCCTTTAATGACCGTGCGAACTATTGGTCGCGTAACATGCAACTAGAGGAAAAAATGGTTTCATGACGAAGCACTCCGAGAACGCAGCGCCATCTTTGGACAAAATGATCACTGCCGTAAGACATCTAAAATGCAACAAGTCAACCGGCAGCGGAGGAATGGTGGCAGAGTTGTACAAGAAGGCTCCGGAGAGGTTCTGTTTTTTTTTTTTAAATGTGAGACTTTATTACAAAGCTCGTAAAGTTGCCCCACCGACACCCGCAGGGTAAGGCCATGGACAACAATTTATGTCTATGTCTAACAATTTATGGACAGGACTGACTGTAAACCAGGAAGAACCACCGCGGATGTCATTCATTCAATGTACAAAATAGGTTACAGGCTAGACTGTGCCAACTTCTGGGACTTCACAGTCCTGAATGCTGGCGATAAGATCCTATCCAGAATACTCTTCTTTAAACTTACGCTTCTGGCTATGGATTTCGTCGCCCAGCTAGATTTGTTGGAGGTAACATGACTACCGATCAAATCTTTACTCTATGGCAGATTCTCTAGCAATGCCGGGAGCACCAGATCCCCACGCACCACCATTGAATTTACAGACTATTGGTGGTCTGTGCGAGCAGGGCTTGTGAAGATTGAAAATGAACCACAGGCCGGCAGAAGCCGGAAGCATACCGTTTTTGGGGCACGTGATGAGAATGACGAACTCAGGTGGACTTGAACCTGGCGGAGATCGTATGTAGTCGTGAATGAAGGAGTGCAACCCTAGATCAAGTTTTCTGCAAAAGATTAGGCGACCTGTCCATGTCTACTAAATGTGCTCAATAGAGTGGGCCAAGACAATTACAGTGAGGCTAGTTAACATTGAAAGCGCAGTGCCAATCGGAATATACGAAGTGGTCATTAAATTTAGGAACCATTACAGTCAAAGGATCATTTTTACTATAAACACATATGGTTGAGTCAGTCCTAAGTTATCGTTAGTTTCGAATTTTAATGAGGTGTATTAAAGTTGACATTTGCGAACATTTCAGGTGTAGTGATCTCTCCAATTAGAATTGTTGCTAAAAATTGTTATGAGTTATGTCACGTATCTTAGGAAGGGTTTCTAAGCCATACAACATACCACGAATATGGTACAATTGATGTTTTGTGATGGTTTTTTTTACACCTGATTGCTCGCATGAGAATTGTGAATAAAAACATCAAATAAACTATCAACCTGACACATTACTATTGATAGCGTAATATTGATTTAGCTTACTATCGATTTAGATACTCGGTCCTATCGCGTGTAAACCGTCACTTACACGCGGTAGGACCGACCATCGAATGCTGTCTGGATAGTCTCTACGTATGCAAGATTGATTATCCAGCTACGGGTATAAAAGCTAAGGAAGCCAGAAAATGTTTTAAGGTTGTAAAAGAAAGAAGACTTTTAAAAAATATCCTTTATCTTCTTCATGTAAATTGTATCCTCCTATGTTCATTTAGATTATTTGCATACTTTCAAAATCTGAAACTTATCACATCATTTCTATTCTCTTGTCGAAATTTCTTATATTATTTCCCTTAAATGTACCGAATTTTGACGTCAGCTTCAATTATATTACAAAACATATTACCATTACTTCATTTTGTGATTTTGGTTTTTGAGGCATTTATTTAAAAAAAAAAATTACGAGCCACTTAAAGTAATTCATTTCAGTGTGCTCTGGTAGTTGTTTCTGCTGCGTTCCAGAATCTTACCATTTGTCCACTGTTACACCCAAACCCCTCGCAATAGCTCCATCATGCTGAACATGAGATGCGAATGAATAAATTTCCTGTCGCTAATTACCAGCAAGCTGCCGGGTCCGCGGTAGCACGGAAGTGAACGCTTTTCTTTTGCCAACCCGAAATTGCCCGCTTTGCCTTCGCGTTGACAAATGCAATGTTTCCGCTGTTTGTGCACATTTTTGGCTGTGCAGGCAAGGGTAGCGTGTGACGTGTTCCATCGATCAACTGGCTGGCTTGTTGAGCCGGGAGATGCAACACATTTGCAACACCCGCTGCATGTAGCGGTGTTGGGAGAGGATCGTTTTGCGTGTTCCCGAATTTGCGAAACAATCATTAGCTGTGCGCTCGGGGGTTTGTCCCTTTCCCTTGTGAGTGTGTGTGTGTGTGAGAGTGTTTAGCTCCGGTTTTTTTTCAATAGAAACTTTCCCCATTTGTAAGCTTTCAGAATGGGTCATCGTCTGGGGGTGTGATTTTCCATCTCCGTACAACATAGTGTCCAGGGCGGTTGAGGTAACCTGACATTGCCTGCCCATCGTTCCGGACGTTTCAACCGTGCATGCTGCTCGAAAGTGGCCAGCGAGGAGACGCAGCGCTGAATTAATTGGTAAAATCTGACTTGGCATACTAATGCCGTTGTCATTAGTTTTGATTAAATTTATGAAACGAAACAAGAGTTTCGTACCCAGTTTCGCTCGTGTTGCTGGTGTGGTGTTGCTGATATATATATTTTATCACTGGTTGGGAGCCAGTACCAGCCCGGTGAATGAGGTAAGTCATGGACATGGACGGAGTGCTACAAGTGCTCGTAAAAACGGCTACACTAACCGTGGGACCGGAAGTCGAACTGCTGACGAACGTTCCGTTCGTTAAAGCATCCCAGCAGGAAAGTGAACCCGTGGCACGGTTCTTCTCCGTTGTGCCCCTGTCGCACCAATCTCAAGCTACCTTAGGCGTGTTGCGTGTTTAGCAGGAGAGCGGCCAGGAGTCATGTTTACGTGTTGGATCCGGAGCTTATGCCCGGTGCCTGTATCTTGTACTGCTGACACTACGACCACCACCACTAGATGGATTATACTCTTGGCCACCATCGATTGGCACTACGGTTCCTTCGTCAAGTCGACAGACACACCGGTTTTGTACGCACGGTCGTCCCACGTGTTGTGCGGTTTACGGCACGTACAACAACATTCACGCCATCACCACCGGAGCCTTGCACTGTGACAGGAGTCTTTGACAAAGGTTTTAAAACAAACAACACTCGTTCCTCTTTAGCTATGAGCGCCTCACTTCATACCATCCATGCCGTAGGCGTGACTGTTGGGCCCGGGATTGGGGAACGGATGTAAAGTTTTCGTTTAATTAATTTTGATAGGTACAAGTCGGTAACGCTTCCTTGCTTTTGGCTTTACGGTGAGCCTCGACTACTGTATCGACGTACGACTTTAAGCACGCCTCATCGATCGACATTATTGTGTGTGAGTGTGTGTGTTTGGTGCACGTGCAGCAACATCCTATTGATCGCGTGATTAATTAAAGCTCTTTTGTTTTACAGAAGAGAGAGAACGAGAATCGGTGAATGGCATCGTTAGTGGTTATAAAGCGGTCGGGTGTCGGAAATGCGTGACTACGGTGGTGACAGCATAAAAACGGGTGGTTTGTTGTTTTTTCATCTATTGTTTCTTTTATGCTATTGTTGTGGTTTGATAATTGAATGCAACATGAAAACATTTGCACAGATAGCTTATTTTACTCTGTGATTGTGTTATAAAAGGAGAAGACATAAAATATACGACTGCAAAACAAAAAAAAACGTACAAAACATGAAAACAGCAAACAATAAAAGTAGTTAAAAAATATGTACTTCAATAAATGGAAAGTTAAATTATTGCAATATTTCAAATAACTAATTGCCACACAATTGTTCAATTGACAATACTTGCATCTTATACACAACTGTTATTATTTTGCAGTTTGCAGTAAGATGTACTGATATCAAGTCGTAAAGTGGGCTAATCACTAATTATTTCAAGATACACGGCTTACTCAAAGTACTATCGTGATTGGTACTAGAGAAAGACGCTGTTCATGACCAATAGTGAAGTCTCTCTGGTGGCCCACGGTGCCAATTACTTACTTAGAGACAAATAGTTTTGAATTACACGCGAATCACTTGAAATGTATTTTTAATGCGGCCCGGTGGTGATGCGACAGCGGCGCCGGTCTTCACACGGCAGGACCGGGGTTCAAGTCTCATCTGGGCCGTTCCCCCATAGTGAGGATTGACTAACCAACTATGCGGTATCAATTAGTCTAGTAAGCCAGAAATGGCAGGCATGACCTTAAGAGGTCGTTAGGCCACGAAAGAAGAAGAAGAATTATTTTTAATACACCTCACATTGTTTTATATTATACTTCGTCGATAAAAGAACACTCTGGAAGTAGCATAAAATCTCGTGTCGCTTATACCCCTTTCGCTTTGCTATTTACACCTTTTTTCTCTAAACCTAGTATGCGTTTATGAAGAGGCCTTTTATGGACTGGCCTTTTAACTTCCACGGTTCCACGGTTACAATCAAGCGGTTGTTCCTGAAAATGAAGTCTATTGTTTCAAGATCACTTTAAATTATTTAATTGATCAATCAATTACTAACATCGGTAGGATGTTAAGGAAGCGATCTTTACCGATCAGTTCCACTCGATTTCTTCGTAAATTAGAATGATTATCCTTAGGGGCGGCCCGGTGGTAGTTGCGACAGCGGCGCCAGTCTTCACACGGCAGCACCGGCGTTCGAGTCTCATGTGGGCTGTTCCTCCATAGTGTGAACTGACTATCCAACTATGCGATAACAATAAGTCGTTAGTCCAAAAAAGAAGAAGTATCCTTACTTAATCTCTAATCAGGTGTTATAAAGGCGGCTTTTTAGCCTGCTTTAGAAATCTTCAATATGGCTCATGCTGTCGATTGCTAACCCAATATCCAAGCTTCTCTGGGGGTGGTGCATCATCACTATCAGGGTGATCTCAATTTGTGACTATTCTGTCTAAGTGGACAGCCTAAAGGAAGGACTCACTAAGGAAGAACGAATGGGATTTGATCATCGGTAATCGCAACAACTTCAGCATAATTTATGTATCGAATGACAATTTTTGCATGGGGATGTAGTTCCTCATCTTCTTCAGAACAACTTCGAGAGGTTACGGCTTGACATTTTTAGATTCTTTGACTTTCTAGCCTTGATTAATAACCAGTCCTGGCGGGAGTTCTGGTGACCCATCCAACTAAGCGCAATCAATAAGTCTAGTATGTCATTAGATGGTTGGTATAAACTATAGAAGGGCATTAAGACAATATTAAGAAGAAGATGAATAAAGCCCGAAATGGTTGCCCAAAAGCTGCCGAGATTGTAGTAAAGTAAAAAAAGTAAGAAATTGAAGAACATAACATATTGTTAATTGTTATACCTAACACCGAGGACGCTACTGATACACGGGAGCATCTTGAATGATTTTAGTAAGAGAATTTTTTTGCAAAACGTTAATAAAACCACTGAGCAACACTACTTGATAACTACATATGTAGTTATTAAAAATGTTGATAAATAAATTTATCAAAACAACTGCAACCATTGTATTTTTCAATGTCAATCTCCCTTTAGTTTTTTTTGTATCGTGTGAAGCATTGGTAACAAAATAAAGGTTATGTTCTCTCTGTGCAATATTTCCGTTCCAGTCGATTTACTAGCACTGTGCATTTGCGTTTTGCACCATACGAATCATGCGAAATGGTTGGCACGTCCTATTGAATGTCGTAATATTTTCTTTTATTATAATCCTTTACAAGTGCATCAGCAGCATCCGGTTGACTTATGGCAAGTGTATCGCTTTGTGCATACTTTCTCATTGTGCTTCATCATGGAACTCGTAAGCAGATTGTAAATGCGATTTCGATCTTGAATAGGAAGCATCGTCGAACGATTCAATAGACCGGTCCGGAATGGGTCTCAGTCGCATCTTGTCACACTACACTTATGGCACACGGGATACGTAATACTGGTCGGTGAATGTTATTCCGGTTCGGTTCACAAGGCTCTCACATACGTCGATGACTCGATGGCCGATGGGACTGTCGGGATCGTTTTTCGTCCTGTGTTTTGGCGTTTCCTGGGCCAATCTTAAGCCACTGTTCGCACTTTTTCCGGGACACTTCCATCCGCTGCCAGGGAATCTTCTCCCGCAGCAACCACTCGAACCGCTCGTCCTCGTACAGATCGTACTGTCCTTCGGTGATGGGAAATCCGTTCGGTTCGGAGACGGCGTCAAGCATACGCCACACCCCAGACAGGGAGTCCCGTTCGGCCGGTTCCAGCGCGTCCTTCGCTACTGTAGGCTGCACTTTACGTACCCGTCGATGCTTGCGGCGATGCTGATCGTGTCGCTTTTTCTTCTCGTCCAGATGATACTTGAGGTCACATTTGAGCAACATCTCTTCGATGAAACTTTGAAAGGGTGGACTGAAGCCGCTTGTATCCTCAAACGGCAGTTCATGGGTGAAATCTTGCTCCTGTGTTGCATCCGATGGTAGCATTGGTTCCTCCCGTTCATCGAGCTCACCAATGAGCTGGTCGTAAACCTCACGGAACTCGGCCGTGAATTGATTGAGTAGCATCATGTCATCACCTTCATCTTTTCCCGGTTTCTAGTAAGCCGTGATGTTTAAAGAAAAATCATTTTTCGAAGCTTTTATTAGAATAAATTAACTGTTGCCTACCTTTTTCCGCTGATCCAACAGTATGTAAGAATCGTCCAGATCGGAGAATGGTTCCGATAATGCACTTCGTGTAGAATCAGAATCGTTTTCACACCGGGAACCTATTCCAGGCAGCTCCAGCACCGAGAGCGGCCTCAGAATGTGCAGAATACTGTCGGAGAAAGCTTGCCGAACTTCGGGATCTTCACTGGAACCGGTCGCTTCGTACGCGTCCATACCGGTGGCACGTTGGAACGAAAGTGCCTCGCAAGAGAGTGGCTCACTGCTTCGGAACACTCGAACAGGAAATCCGTACTTCGCGGTGGAGTTCTTTGTTGGATCGATAGAAAGCGGACCCACCATAATGTGTCCCGAATGTGTGAGCGCATATGCCTGCAACGGATTGCTGTGACTGTGGGTGGGCACGATTCGGTGGGATTGATTTGACCTGTTTTTGTTTTTGACACAGAAACACGGACGTATTAGCGGGTGTTTAGAGGTGAACGGGAACTACTGCGGATTAGGGGAACTGTTCGGCGACAGAAAACTTCACGTGAGTTGTGTTGGCCTAAACTGAGGAAACAATTGTTTAAATGGGATGAGGCGAGTTTGAAGAAGTTTTGGGGGAATGAAGCCAAAAATTGGTTATGGAGTTGTTGGTATGAGTAAAGATGATGGTAGAAGCGGATTACTTTGCTTCAAAACTGCGTATTCTTGTACTCAATTGTAAGTTGTAAAGCCAATGGTTTCGGATTCGAGAATGGTTGTATGGTTTCGAGAAAGTGTATGGATAGATTGCCAGATATGGTGATACAAAACACGATAAACGATAATGTATATAATTATCTCTATTTTTTCAAGCATATCTCAAAATGTCAGAGTAAATGTCAAAATTAAACGTACAAAAGCATCTGATTAACGAACAACATATTCCACCATGCTTATGTGAAAAAATCAACCGTAGTTGTAATAAAAATCAGAAGCATGTAATTACGTCAATTCATGTAACATTCACAAAGGCATCGTATAATCTTTCATTACTGGCTGCTACTGCCGGCCGCTTGGTTTATCGCTCCCGATTGTGACACAGGGAAATCCAGCACGCGCTGTTTCTTAAAACCCACATGGCAGTGCTGATAAACGGCTTCTAAATCGGTAGGGTCAATATTCCTTAATATTATTGCACTGAACCGTGAGTTTTATTTCTGGGCATACGGTAAGATTTCCGAGGGTTTTTGATGCACCGCCGTCCGTAACGAAATTGCGTCTTGTACAAGAACGACGAACACTGGTAGACCTTGACGAGCTGCACCGGAATGACTTCTCTCTAGACGACAGTGTCGTTGTTGTCGGCGGTGTACGAGTTACGGAGATTGATTCGATAACGATCGGCGACCTTAGTTTTAACCATGTTCCAGAGGATGACACTTCCCGAGTGACGTTGGTGTAATTGACAAGGCGCGCACGAGTCTCGAAACGCAAAGTGCAACATCAGTTCGATCGGTGTTGTTACATGTACATCGGTTCAGGTTATTCCCATAATTGATATCTATAAATGGGTTATTATCAACCAGCGCGATATCAGTGGGTCCAAAAATGAATGGGAATAGCACAAAACACAGCCCGGTGCGTATGATGATGAGTTTACCTTAGGAAAAATGTGTGGCAAAATGGTGGAATAGGTCAAAATTTTCAATTATCCTTTTTTGTTACCAAGAAATAAGCGTAACATTAAAATCGATATCTAAAGAACTTTTTCAAATATTCAATCTGAGTTCCAACCAGATAATAAATTTTTAGTTAAATTCGTCATACTCGTGGTGGATAGAATTTTGTGGTGTACTTTTGCTCTTTAGCAATTGTAAAACTGGTCTTCCCTAACCACTGTTTATCTTCCCAATCGCTGCTTGCTGCGTTATCACATTTTCATCCTTATCGTGGGAGCTGATAATTGAAACACAATAAATCAAATCCAAACACACATTTTCCAAATCCTTCGACGTTCGCTATCGCTAAGATTATCAGGTAGCGAAAATGTGTTGGCTGTCTTTCCCCAAAACTGAGGTATATAAAATGATCCATCAGTCTTAGTGGAGTCCATCCGTCGTCAAACTTCCTCAACAAAATGTTCCGTCTTAGCGTTCTGCTGACCATCGGTCTGGCCGTTTCGGCTCTCGGCAATGGTACGTATAACTGGGCAGTGTGATCGTGTCCAGCTGTTCACGAGCACTTTGCTTATTGAGCTGATCTGAACCACTACTCTACAGTGCTGTCGCCCGAGTACTACGAATGGGCCGGACGTATCGTTGGTGGCCAGAATGCCGGAACGAACCAATTCCCGTACCAGGTTTCGCTGCGCTCGTCGGGCAATGCGCACTTCTGCGGTGGCTCGATCATCAACAATCGCTACGTGCTGTCCGCTGCTCACTGCACGATCGGACGTACGACCGGAAACACGATCTCCGTGGTCGGTGCTCTCTTGCTGAACGGTGGAGGCATTGCTCACAGCACGGCCCGCATCGTCAACCACCCGAGCTACAACGCCAACACGCTCGCCAACGATGTGTCGCTGGTGCAGACGGCTAGCTTCATCACGTACACTGCCGCTGTGCAGCCAATCGCTCTTGGAACGAACTTCGTCACCGGTGGTGGAGCCGTTGCTTCCGGTTGGGGTCAGCTCGGAGTAAGTTGAACCATACGCGCAGTATGTGTTTGATTAAAGGTACACGATGCTAACCGTGAGTTATTTATGATTACAGGCCAACATCGGTATCCCGAACAATCTGCAGTTCCTGAACACCCAGATCATTACCCTGGCTGATTGCCGCAACCGTCACACCACTGCCAACGCTAACCGTGTCTTCGACTCGACCGTCTGTACGCTCAGCCCGAACGGTCAGGGTATGTGCATGGGAGACTCTGGTGGCCCGCTGGTTCAGAGTGGAGCTGTGCACGGTATTGTCTCGTGGGGTATCCCGTGCGGCCTCGGCATGCCCGATGTGTTCGCTCGCGTCTCGTCCTTCGTCGGCTGGATCAATGCCAACGCTGTCTAAGCGATCGCTACGAAATGTTCACCTGAGCAGGTGTATGTGATTGTGATGATATGAATTTGGCACTGAATGAATAGGATACAAAACAAAACAAAATCTTTCAAAGCTTAACAATAGCGCGTGTTTGTTGGAAAAGATGAAAGAATATGGTTGTTTATACTACTAAGCTCGATGCATTGAGCCTTAGCTGTTGGTCCTCAATACTTTTTAAACGCAGAGTATGTGAAGCTAATCTTGACGTTGACGATCCATAACTAGTCAGACCAATTGATTACATTGCTAATGCAAGTAGCACGCGACTTTACTGACCCGTTTTACTTTCAAGATGCTTTATTGCTCTATGGTGGGATCGGTTCTAGAATATGCTTCTGTAATATGGTTGCCCTCAACTGATCAGCCACTGCCCCGTCCATCCAACGAAAACTCACGTTTTTGATGTGTCTAAGTAGACTATAATGAGTTGGCGTCGCTCATCCTTTTTTATGCATGAGTTCTAAATTTAACACCGTTTGTAATCGTTACCACCTGGGTGTTTCGCGCGCTGTACTTATTTCCTCCGAATTGGGTTTCATTTGTTTTATACATGTTTTGTAACCCCGTTTCATGGTGGCTTCATGTCTTTTATCGAATTTTAATTAAATATCAATATCAAACATAAATTATCGAAGACAACCATCCAACACAACCATATTAAAAAAACTTTGTAAAAAAAACCTTGGCTTTCGTGCATCTTTGCGAATTACTTCTATTATACTGTATAGAGCCCATTAAGCCCATGAGTGATGCCGTTGTTCCACTTTTAATTAAGATTAATTTTTTTTTTATTCAATCAAAACGTCCTGCATTGCTGATTAGATTATTATTTTACGCTCGAAATTACTATTTTATCCAGAACACAATTATTTTTGAATACCTGTATAAAAGTGTAATGAAATGACACATTCAGCTGGAGACGCCCAGTACATAACAAATAGATGTAATAGTTTTTTAACTGTTAGCCTAAATCAATAATCTATAAACTAATCAATAAGCTTTCTTCTGTATCTGTTTTGTTTGAGTGCAAGCTCAAATTTACCCAACTGGTTTTTAATTGTCGAATCCCGTCGAACCGCCTCCCCGTATGCAGGACTGACTATCCAGCTGCGGGTAAAAACAAGTGACAGAAAGCTAGAAATAGCGGGCCAATACCTTGTGAGGATGTAGAGCCAGATAAAATAAACAAAAAGTAAAATAAAAAATAGCAGATGATTACTATAATAAATCATTATTCCAAATAGGATAGCATTCGTATTAGTTTTAGTTTAATTAACAAAAAAGTAAAAAAAATGTGCAAATTATGTAAAAAAAAACTATGAAATATTCAAAGAACAAATGTACTATAATGTCTTCCACGCGACTCTAGGTTTGATGCCGATGTCTTGATAATGCAATCGCTAAGCGTATCAGCGCCATCTTGTTTCTGATAGCAAAACGTTTAAGCTATCTTTTTCAACAGCTCAACTAAGAACAGGGAGTCATATTTCAAACGGTCCTTCAATAAGCGTGTCAGCTCCGTGAATATAATTTTAACCGTAAGTGCGACAGTGTTATTTAAATTTACTTACAGATTGGACTAACATAAAAAAAGACATAATAGAACGAATAGCATAGATCGCTAACACAAAGTAACGGAAGTAAGATATGAGAGTGATCATAAACTAGAGGCATACCATGCTCTAGTAAATAACTGCTTCTAGGTTAAACCAGTTGTTCAGTAGATAAGGACGAACGGCCGTCAATATAGTCTGGTGGATTGTACTACACAAACAACCTTGGGCAATCATAGGGAAGTATGAAACTGAAAGAAGAAGATTTGCTTCACTTAATGTTCGGTACTGAATCTACAACACTAGTAGCAGTAACGACTAGTGTTATCAGATGACGAAACACATCAAATGTCCAGATGAAGATCTTCAATTAAACGCATTATACTTCACATTGTTCTGATAAAGGTAACCGTATGATACATGTAACCATTTGACTAGATGTCCAAAATATTTTTATCAGTATGTCGATCAACCGATAGCAATGGAAGACCATCTGTGAAAAAAATCAGGAGCATTTTGATATGATGATAAATAATGTAGAAAGTGAAAGAAATGTCTGAGCATTGTCAGTATTTTCGTTACGTAGAGTTATATTCTCCGAGTGTTGGAACTCTAGACACACTTTGTGACAACATTAGTGGCCTATCGATTGTCGTTTATCAGCTTGCGAAAAGGGTGAGAAACTGTATTTGTGGGTAGACTGATCTATAAATACATTCCAGACATGATTCGACATTACTAGCCTCGCACTGATTATCTAATCGTATTATGCAGTGCTCGTGTTTTCTTTCATATGGGGTGACCATACATTTTTGGGCAACCCATTTTAAATTCGTTATTTGCAGCTCCATCCAGCGCCTAATTGAAGATAAGCGGACGAGTTCACGAATGGCGATAGATTAGGGAGCAGCTAATTGCATTGATTAATCCATAATGAACACCTGCATCGGCACGTATTGGAACGGTGGTACTGATACCTATCTTAAATGCGTTCTAGAAGATTAGTCGTAATGCTGTCTGGATTGTCATCAAACGTCGGGCAAGTCTGGGGACGAAATTCCTTATGCAAGCATGATAAACCCTTGTTTACATCTGTCGGCGTTCAAGGATGAAGAATATCGAGAGTAGAAGACGTTATCGGCATGATCTGTATAGCACCAGGTTGCAATATTTGCTACTACGGAAGGGATGGCCTTTTATCTATAATCCTTAGATTTCGGAGGTATTAGTGAGACCGGTCCTACTGCTTATTGTACACGATAAGCCGTCACACTGCTTGGGTAGGCTTGTATAAAAATAGGCGATCATGCCACGATGGAAACCAATTGCTAATTCGATAGTAAAGGAAACGTGTTTGCAAGAAAAATGTATCGCACAACAGCTGCAGCGGTTGCACTGGTTCTAGGCTTTCTGGCGGTAGCCGTCAGTGGCGATCTAGCGACCTCGGATCCTCTTTACCAGCAGTGGAAAGGACGTATCGTTGGTGGCTCTTACGCACGAGATGGAGACTTCCCGTATCAGGCCTCGTTCCGTACGGTAGACGGTATGCACATTTGCGGTGGTGCCGTGTTGAATCAGCAGTGGGTCATTACGGCAGGCTCGTGTATGGTTGGCCGTACGACGTCCGATACCCGGGTGGTCGTTGGTGCCTATCGACTAAGCCAGGGTGGCTTTAACCTGGGCCTTCGACGCATCATCATCCATCCGAACTTTGCGACGCAAACGTTGGCCAACGACGTTGCTGTGGTGCGTGTAGCTTCGCTGATGGTGCTTAGTGACGCTGTTCAGGGTGTGCAGCTTGGTTCTTACAACGTCAATGTGGCGTACGGAGCCCTTGTGTCCGGTTGGGGTCGTACCGAGGTAAGTACATGGCAGTGGAAACGTTCGCAAGATGTTGTAATGTGAATTACTCACATAACCTCATTATTATTCGTTACAGTTCTCCAACCCTCAGTTCCCGGATAACTTGCAGTACGTTGCGGTGAACGTGATTTCGCAGTTGGAATGCCGGGCTCGGTTTACTGCTCCTTACGATGCACGAATCTACGATTCGACTCTGTGTAGCAGCAGCCCAATCGGACAGGGAACTTGTCTCGGTGATGCGGGCAGTCCGTTGGTGCATGGAGCCGAACTTCATGGCATTGTTTCGTGGGGTATCCCGTGTGGTGAAGGGTATCCGGATGTCTACGCTCGTATCTCGTCCCACCGCGGTTGGATTCTTGCGCACACTCTCATTTAAGGCGCAGATGTAAGTTAATGTTAGGGTAGTGAGGAGTGAATGGTGTCAAAAATATATTACAATACCAAGTGCTTGGTCTATCATACCAGACAGTTGATTCAAATTTACTTTATACTGATTCTTTTACACCAATTGATTCATCTGGACTTTTATCAGAACCTTCGCAACCACCTTGATTCGTGTTTTTCGCACTTTTCCTCCTCAATATCTCGATTGTTGTCTTTTGTATTAGTAGTACTACTTTTCTAAGAACCAATGTCGCAAGATCGATATCACAGGGTAAGGAGCAAGGCTTCTAGACTTGATTTTTTATCCAAATCTATTGACATAGAAAATGTATATCTTCATTTTCTTGCATCGTTTTCTTAAGGTAACAATTATTTGATCACCTATTTATTTGATTTGAATAACAGCAATACGGCCAGGTCGTTCGAGATGGATAAAAAAAACTCCTGAATAATAATATTTAAATTTAATTTAATTTAAGGTTTACTCTTCTCAGCCACGCCGTGGCCCACAATGACAAAAAGGACATCCACGTTATGTTTGGTAGTTATGGAAAAACAATGGACTTTACAAAGACTGTTTGATGATACATGGAAATAAAAGACGACAGAAAATTCATTAGACTATGCGCCATCGTACATTAAGAACTTATTGCCGGGTAATACGTGAGCAACATTGTTAAGACGAAATAAAAACAATAGAGGACCAAGATTACTTCATTATGCAACTCAAGATGTGCTTCTGAAGGCAACATGAATTGAGTAATTTTACGTAATACATATTGTTTTAAAATTAAAAAAGAACGAAGCCTCAATAACAAATAATCTGGGAGGTCTATGCTGTGGAGTTTTGCTAACAATATATCTATAGATACATTGTCGATGGTCGCCTTGAGATCAATGTAATTGCAATCTGCTTGTTTTCTTTTGCCTATGCTGCTTCGACGCTTCAAAATAAATTAAACAAATTTTGTGGAGGGCTAGGCAGGGATAGGCATCGAGTCTCATAGACCTCATTCGCTTCTTTATGAACCCATGCTGAGCTTTATAAATGTAATTTCAAAGGCCCTATCATTGCATTATGGACGACAAGCTTTAACTGGTAACTCCCTTAGCACATGGTGATAGCAATGTAACACTTCTATAATTAGCGGCCTCGTGTAATAGTAATGTAATAATAATAATTTTATTATTTGGATAATGTGATAACAGTGCCAAACTGATTTTTTCCTGCAGAATTAATTTGGTAAGCTTTAAAGTTTTAAAGTGCTGAAATTAACAGCTTTTTATAGATTGGAAATTGCATATTAACTATTAGAAAAGTGTTGTATTTCTATTACTACTAGAGGTGTTAAAGGAAATAATGGCTCCGATCTTCACACTGCAGAACTGAAGTAAATCTAGACCATTATCCTGTAGTGACTATTTTACTAGTATCAAAAATATGAATTCGAATAAGATACCAAGTATTACCATCTTACACGTATGCGCATAGCCTAACCGCTAGGCGCGAACAGATACTAAGGGATTGATAACGCAGCATTCCCAGACATGGGGATAAATTTTTGCAACCAAACTGGATTCGATCCGGTTGATACACGTAACTCAACGGTCAGCGGTTCTATCAATCATAATCGTCTGACAGGTCCGTGACAGGATACTGCCAAGCATACCGACGGGCACGCCTTATCGACTGTGCGCTTGTAAACTGTCAATCCCTTGTTGAAGTTGATGTTTCGCGACCCGGCTCTTGGTAGTGCGTCATGAAATGAAGATGTACATTTCCTCGAGGCAGAGTTGCTATAAATTGCACGTAATAGTTTCAACGATACAAAGTACGTCCTGAAACCAGCCTGAGTGTAGGCTGAACCAATCTCAAGTTTGCGAGACCTGCACCGGAGTGACAATGAACCGATTGATTGCGTTTGTGGTAGCTTGTGTAACCGTTTTGGCGAGTGCTGAGGGTAAAGCTTTGAGCTTTGAAAGCTACCATTGAGCTTAAGGTGTATGTGTGTGAGTGTGTGATCTTATAGGATATCTTTTTCATTCCGACAGACACATCACTGCGTGCAACGGAATGGCAGGGCCGTATTGTCGGAGGCATGAATGCGGCTTCGGGACAGTTCCCATACCAAGTATCGCTGGTGTCGTTAGATAACAAGCACTTCTGCGGTGGTGCAATCATCGGTGATCGCTGGATCTTGACAGCGGGACACTGTCTGATCAACCGGAAGCCAGAGAACGTGATTGCTGTTATTGGAGCGCTTACGAGCGCTCAAGGTGGCTACAACTACGATGCAGAGCAGTTTATCGTGCATCCTAATTTTAACGAATGGACGCAGCAGAATGATATTGCCATCCTGCGTACAAAGTGGACGATCCGCTTCAATACGGCCGTGTTTCCGGTGAAGATGGCACGCACATACACACCCGCTAACCGGGCTGTGCTTGCATCTGGATGGGGACTGACCACGCTCAGTGTTCCTAAGCCGGCCGATGTGTTGCAGTTCGTGGCTCTGCGTACGATCAGCAACGACGACTGTTCGCAGCGGTTCCGTAACCTGCAGAATCGCGCCGTTACTCCGAGCAATCTGTGCACATTCAGTCGGAACGAACAGGGTACTTGTATGGGAGACTCCGGTGGTCCACTGGTAAGCGACGGTGAGCTGGTCGGTCTCGTATCGTGGGGAATTCCGTGCGCCGTCGGCTTTCCGGACGTGTACGTACGCGTTGCATCGTTCCGCGCCTGGATCACTGCAATCACGGGCGTGTACTGAGAGGGGATTTCATCGAGAGATGTGAAAATAAATAAACGGATTTGTTATGTTCTTTAATTCCTGAGCCAGTGTGGTACTGTGTCGCCTTATCGCTTGAGGTGCTATACGATATCACGCCATCAAAAAGCGTCTGAGATCACCAATACACGCTATTGTGCCGCGTTAATCGTCATCAGACGTGTTCGATATCACTTGCTAATGATGATGGTGCTTAAGCTTATCGACCGATAGCAGTTGGGGGTCTATCGCTGATAGTGACGGCACGAGCCCATAAAATACCGCTACTGGCAGCAGCCCCTTTTCAGTGTTCGTTCAGTGCTTTCCAATTTTAGAATGAGTCGTCTACAACAGGTGGTGTTGGTGTTGAGTGCCCTGCTCGTGGCTGCTTCCGCGATCGGTAAGTTCAAAAGGGCAAGTCTTTTGTGTGTGCATAATGGACGATTTGTTCGTTTTGTGTAGCTGGCCCCGATAGGCGCATCGTTGGCGGTATCGATGCTGTCGCTGGAGATGCACCATGGATGATTTCGCTGAGGAACTCGATCAATCAGCACCTTTGCGGTGGTACGCTGTTGAGCAATCGGTTCGTCCTGTCGTCGGCCAACTGTTTGTCGGGTCGTTTGGCGACGGCCACGATGGCCGTTGGTGGAACTCGTTTCCTCAACACAGCGGCCGTGCCGTACTATGGCATCCAGATTATTACCCACCCAAGTTTCAACGTCAACACGCTGGAGCATGATGTCGCCCTGTTTCAGACTGCGCTTCCGTTCATTTTGACGCAATCGATTCAACCACTGTCACTGTCGGCCGAAGTGATTGGAGTGGCCGTTCGAGCTCGTGTCTTCGGATGGGGTGCATCTGCGGTACGCATTCGAAGATGCAGTGCAAACGAGATGATTTGTTGCGAATTAATCGGTTTCTATTGTAGGCAAATGGAGGCAACACCAATGCTCTGCAGTTCTTGAACGTTAACACTTTAAGCAATGAGGACTGTGCCAACTTTTTGGGAGCGGAAGGCTGGCGTATTGGACCATCGTCGTTGTGTACGCTGACTCGCGAAGGACAGGGCATCTGCGGGGTACGGAACCGTGGCACAAAGTCACTTTAAGGAATATCGCTTTAATCGATGATTCATTTCTTGTTTTCAGGGTGATGAGGGAGGTGCGCTTGTTCTGGACAACTACGCCATCGGTGTGGTATCGTGGGGTATTCCGTGCGCTACCGGTCGTCCGGATGTGTTTGTGCGTATCTCGGCGGTTCGTAGCTGGATTCTTAACTTCATCTAAATGTTGATAAGACGCGGTAGTGTGAATTGATGGCAGTCGTTTTCCAATAAAGAGTTCATAAGGCAAACGTTTACGTCTACATCAAATACACGGTGGTTCGAAATCAGATCATGTAAGGTATGCGGTTGATAAGACATAGATTCGGTGGATAGGTTTTTGTTGCTTTTCACATGAAAGTATGTTTTAGATTGCAAAGCGACCAGTTTTATTCCAATCCGTTTGCTACTGTTTTGTTAGTGTTTACTTGGTTACATACTTGAGTTCATTTTTTTTCTTTTTATTTGTCAATACAGTTGGAGTAAGAACTGATTCCGTCTTAGTCTTGTCTTTCTACAGCACAATTGAAATAATGTTGACAAAAATTAGACAATAATTTTTTTCCAGGAGGTCGAAGTTCTTATTGGATGTAAGAGCTACACTCGCTCCTGGCACCGTGGAACTGTACAGAGCTTTTGGAATCAGGCCGCAGTCGTGATGGTGGTGGATCAACTTTTGCAATATGAGAATATTCCTGGTCGTGTCGCTTTTTGTTGTTTCCCGTTCTTTGTTCCAGTTTTACTTTCTTTGCGAAAGTCTACGGACCGAGCCGAGATTGATTTTTACGTTACGCGGCTTAGTGTGTGTATGGGTAAGAAGGTGGTCTGCATAAAACATAGAGGGACAAATTGACCTTTCACATCGGTAAACATCGTGAATTGATGGCAGTCGTTTTCCAATAAAGAGTTCATAAGGCAAACGTTTACGTCTACATCAAATACACGGTGGTTCGAAATCAGATCATGTAAGGTATGCGGTTGATAAGACATAGATTCGGTGGATAGGTTTTTGTTGCTTTTCACATGAAAGTATGTTTTAGATTGCAAAGCGACCAGTTTTATTCCAATCCGTTTGCTACTGTTTTGTTAGTGTTTACTTGGTTACATACTTGAGTTCATTTTTTTTCTTTTTATTTGTCAATACAGTTGGAGTAAGAACTGATTCCGTCTTAGTCTTGTCTTTCTACAGCACTATTGAAATAATGTTGACAAAAATTAGACAACAATTTTTTTCCAGGAGGTCGAAGTTCTTATTGGATATAAGAGCCATGCCACAAAAGTATCTCCAAGCCACAAGAAGTGGATCTTTCTCTTCAATTTATAAACTGACTGAATTGCCTTGTTTACGAATGATTGAAGAATCGTTTGAAAATTATAGTATTATGACTATTTGTTTCCAGTATCACTATTGCCCATAAAGTTTTGTGTTGAATGATTTTTGTGTATTTTTTTACATTAAATATTGCAACGGTTCGGATGACATTCCAGTGACACCGGTGTGTGGCATCGTGGCGCGGTCTCGGTACAGTGTATAATGAAATAATTAGTCTTAACTGAAACTCCGTGCTTTTCTCTCGTAAGATAGAAAGAACCTAGGCAGCAGCCTCTTAACTCTCGTAGTAATCTTTGAAATGTTCAGTGTAGCGTTAATGTGTTTATATTTTTTTATTTATTGAAATTCTTCATCTTTGGTCATACAACCTCAAGAGGTCTTGGTTTTAGATTAGTGGCTTCCATGGCTTATTTTACTCGTTATATGGCCAAGTTTAAAACGCACTTTATGTGTGCTTATTCAATCAATACTATTTCCCTACTCTGCTTTACCATATTTGTTTAGATCATACCGGATAGAGCTAATGTACCTTAATATACTTTTATACATACGCTACAACCGCTTCCCGGTCTTGGCCTGCTGCAGCAATCCTCGATACTTCTCACGGTCCAACGCCGTCATCTGCCAATCCAATCGGTGGACGGATCAACGCCATCGCTCAATCTCAATTTTTTCCTGCCACGCCACCTTTGTCCATGTACATGGCCTTAAAAACTTTACGAACTGGATTTTCTGGTGCCATTTTTACTACATGATCTGCTCTCCGGAGCCTGGCGATTGTAATTCGCTGCACGATGGTAAGATAATTAATTCTGAATCCAAAAGGGGATCCAAAATAATTCTGAACATACTCCTCTCGAAAGCGAGCAAGAGCGTTCCATGTCTCAGAGGCGTATGTAAGTGCTTTGACTATAAAGGTTCTATACAGTCCCAGCTTCGTCCGTCGTCATGTTGTAGTAGATGTGAATTTGAGGCTGCAGATAGGTGAAGTTTTGGACGACTTCAAACATGCGTACACTGCGTACATCAGAACTTGTTAGCAGACCACATGTTACTCTTTAGCTTAACTCTCTTTTAGATTAACTCTCTTGGTTAATCGATTGGTAATCTTCTGCTACGTAGGAGAGCCTCAGACCAAAAATGCCTATGCCATCAGCGTATGCCAAGGTCTGGATTGACTCATAGATAATGGTCCACAAAGCTTCTACCTTCGTGTCTCGAATGGCCCTTTCTAACGCTCGATTGAAGAGGAGACAGAAAAAAACCCCATCTCTTTGGCGCAGGCCCTTAGTTAACTAGTCAGAAAGATCACCGTAAAAATGCAACTCATTTGCAAGAAAATCAATACACAAACGTGTACCATCGTTGATAGGTAAATGTTGGTGTTGTACATCGATACACCGTTACTAAGTGTTCTCAATCGAAAGCGATTAATTTCAGAGTCAAAATTGAATTACCCATGTCCACTCGGTGTTGCATGCTTGCTACGTTCATTCACTCTGGTGAACTGAATACAGAGTACACCCGTTCGGTCAGGTATCACTGACCTCCCGACATTAAATCATTTTTGAAAGCGGAAAATGGACGAATTGCAGACGGTGGACACGAAGTAAAGAAGATGCATAAAAATCGATGCACTTCCCTTCCGATCACTAACTGAACCATGGTAGATTAGAACGGGGGGTAGCAAGAATTAGATAATCCAATTTCGGTGACATTTAGACGCTGTTGCTAGCCGGTTTGCACAGTTCAATCCATCGAATGGCACATGGAAACCGGCCCCATCGGAGCGCTTCTCATGGTATGGGAGGGTGAAAAACGACCACCATGTCGTTCGTTGCCCGTCGGTTAATGATGAGAGTCAATTCGAATGGGGCGGAAGACCCAATCTGCAGTGAAAAAGGTAATTTTTCGGGTTGTTTCTGTTTTTACTGGTCCGGAGTACCCTTGCTGTGCTTTTTCCCAGCTTAGACACCGGGTAAAAGGTACGGTCCGAACCGCTACCACCGTGCATTTCCCACGCTGGACCCATTCGTTGGGTTTGTACGTGGGGCCATCATCCTAAAATTAATCCTCGACCGTTCGAGTTCAAACGTCGGTCCTGCCGACTCCGGTGCGTAGTTGAAATAAGCGGAATTTTTACGAGCCGGTAACGAGTTTTTAAGTACGTTCGGGGATGCGAGCGTCAGGGTGCCAAGTGAAGGTGAAAGTCGAGCCGAGATCGTGGCCGAATGATAGGCAGTTAGAAAGAGAGTAGCATGTCAATAAAAAGATCAACGAATATTTGGCTAGCATCTGAGATTCGCACGCTGCTGGTGGATTAATTTTTGACGAAGTTCTCCGGACGGCCCTGGGATTGCTCAGAAGGTTGCACGGGACGTTCGAGGTTATGAAGGAAGTTTTCGCGCAGAATAAAAGCTTCGCCGCTTTAAAAATAAGTGTTACCGGAGTGGTGCTGTGTGCGTTGGAAAGTTTTCCTGATAGCAGAAGTTCAGCGGCCAATTGGCTGTGTGAGGGGAAACAATTGCGTCCCGACTGTAGACGCGATGGGCAGGAAGTTTGGAGCTCACGGAACGCTAGGTGCGTTCGGAACGGGACGATGCATTGATGCGTGCGTCATGACGGTATGCAAAGGTTTGGTACGATTAAGGCTGGTGGGAATGTTGTACGAACCGGAGGACAAGATCACAAAAGAGAGTCAATTGTAAAAACGGTGAAAGTTTGCTACGCTTTCGGACAAGACACGCTAAACCTCTGGTGGAGTGCACGATCTCACTTGGTTAGTACTTCGCAGTTGGTTAATCAGTTTTTCTCTACCTCACTGTACACTCGCTCCTGGCACCGTGGAACTGTACAGAGCTTTTGGAATCAGGCCGCAGTCGTGATGGTGGTGGATCAACTTTTGCAATATGAGAATATTCCTGGTCGTGTCGCTTTTTGTTGTTTCCCGTTCTTTGTTCCAGTTTTACTTTCTTTGCGAAAGTCTACGGACCGAGCCGAGATTGATTTTTACGTTACGCGGCTTAGTGTGTGTATGGGTAAGAAGGTGGTCTGCATAAAACATAGAGGGACAAATTGACCTTTCACATCGGTAAACATCGTTTATGTTTTGAATATTGCTGGTTCACTGCATTTTGTCAATTCAATGCCATTTGGAAAATAAACTAGAGAACAGAATGTTATGTTTGTTTATTGAGATCCTGGTTGTGCTTAAAGCAATTGTAATGTGCGTAAAATCGAAATTAAATACATTATTTTACCGATGTAAACAATTCGATGGGTTTGATTTCAAATCTCCTTGCGAACAGTAGCGCCACTTGGTAAACGTGCGGTGGGAATTTCGTTACGTTGAGCATAACAGTGAGTTACTTTGAGATTCCGAGAGAAGAGAAAATGGGATGACGTGAGCAGGAATTACTGAAGCTGTTTGAAGCTGTATCGAGGGTAGTACCAAGAAATTGATAAAAGGCAGGGGTTTTCATCGTATTCCAGTGAGATTTTTGCATAATGCACTAGCTACAAAAGTTTGAGCATAATACTGTTATTTTTCGAAATGATATGTAAAGAGTGCTTATTCCAATTTCAAATGCACGAAAGATTGATAAAAAATTTACAGTCTAAAATGTTATAAATGAATTGTATTTCAACGATAATGTATTTTGTTTCTTTTGTAATTTTATGTTGTAGTACATTGTAGGACCTTGATCTTTTGATAACCGAGCTTCGACGGCCACTTTGTTAGGTATAAACTGCGCATACCGAACATACTAGCACGACCTCCCTCAAAAGCAGTGGTATAGAACGAATGCCCATTAGTTGAACTGAGCAAAAATGACGGTGCAGTGATCGAACAGGAAATTCATCAAATTATTACTGAGGAAAAGAATAGTGAATCAATGCTAGGTGATCTTGGAATCTTGGCATCATCTGCCTCATAGAAGGGATATAGACTAGAATTCAGCAAGTATAGGGTTATTACAGTTATTATTTGTAGAGCATTGAAGAAGCATATCGCTGACAATAAATTCTTCCTGAAATACAACATCGATTGGTCCTATTCGCCGAAAAAATAATCGTAACAAATCATCGAGAAGTTACTGGAGCAGCAGCTACACGCCGATTTCAAATCTGCATATGGCAGCATAAATAGGGTAAAACTATCTTAGCAGGATTACTAGGCTTGTAGAAATGACAATGACAAATTCGCTTTGTTGTGGTTTGCGGTGATTAAATCAAAGAGAGATGCATTTCAGTGTTTGGCTCTCTCCTGCTGATTTTCTATACCTGTTTTAGCAGCCAGTATCGGATTCGACACAGATCATTCTGAGAGAGGTAACGTCAACCAATCGGAGGCACCACTCCACCTCAAACTCTTCAGCATATCAGCCACGAGAGCATTGGTTAGCAGGATTCGACGAACAGGAGATATTTAGCGATACCGTTGAATCCGACCATAAGAACATTTACTCTGCGTCAATTTTCATTTTACGTGAAATTGTGTTAAACTGTTTTATCAGGAGTTTTTCTATCTCCAAAATAGAGTTCCTTACCGTTCACTTTTTAAATCACCCTGGTTCTGCCTATCGTCAGTGATAGCTTTTCAGTTTTGCAAAAATGTGCTCAAACTGTCGACTGTCCCAACGGATCTTCAGCAAATCCAGCAATTCTAGCGATCAAACCAATTGAAATAAACATTCATTTCAGTATTCGACAATAATGACCGCATTGTGAGGTTGGTGGTTTACAATGCTGATGTTAATTCGAAACACAAAACATGGAGTTCGGGTTTACAAGCGAAGCCAAGTGCCTTTACTTGCCAATTCGGTACAAACTGCAGCGATATCTGTGCGATCTGCACCGCTGGTATATCGTCAAAGACGTTCAAACAGTTCGTTGTCTAATTTCTAATTTCAATCACGTTGTTTGTTCCACAGATGATGATGCGAATCAATCTTCGACAATGCACCGGATGCAAAACAATTATTCGATACTTTTTTGTGATGCCAGTTACGTCAGTGTTGTCCGATGTGTATGGTTAAATATTCCAGTTTCCAAAAATGCTGTAACGACTACTTCAAAGACGCTATACAGATCGTATACGATATGTTTGGATCGGTTTCAGGCGCAAAATGCTGAACAACCATTGTGCTAGTCGTTAACCAGCCAAAAAAACTATCTAACATGACAGACAGATGAGGTACGGGACGACTCTGAATCGCATTTGCAAAGAACGAGTAGAAATGACCTTGATCTATTCGTATCTAATTTTTATGAAATAGCTCTTGAAAATCTTTAAGAGTATCGTAGTATAGTAAGAGTTTTAATCTTTGAAAATCTGCATAAGACGAGTCAACAAGCCTAGCAACATCTCTAAACATGACAACGAACCCTGGAATCACATCCTCACGTGGACAACTTCGCTCTTCGCCATTCTCGGAGCACGCGATAAGAACGCCAGCTGAGCTGGGGAGCGCATAAAACGCTCACTCAACAATCGTTCACCCGGAGAGTGAGTGACTTCACCGAGCAGAGCGCTCTGCTAGGAAAAGCCCACCGAAAACTTTTCTCCCGTGAAAATATGAGCCCCATCGTCAGTGCTATCGTCGATAGCGAACGATTTCTACTTTAGCTTCAGCCGACGGCGGCGGCATTCGGCGGGTATCGCGCTGACGGTTAGACGAACGTTCGCGGTCGGTGTGTTACGGCTCGTGCCCGTTATCAATTCGGCAACCTGATAACTGCGTCCTAAAGGGTTTGCCGAGTTTCGAGAAACTTTTGGTAGCGTTGGTAAGCTGCGCTTATCTGTACACCATTCGGCTTGAGGCGTTTTCCAGCTGGATGCACTTGGTGCTGTGGTGGAAAATAAACGCCTGGATGAGCGGGAAAAGCGCGTAGCACAACAGCCGGTTGTGGTCGGTGGTGTACTTGTCTGCAGCGTGAACATTGTTGCTCGGTAATCGCGAATCTTCGTGCGTGTGTGAGTGATTGCTTTTGTATGTGTTTTAGTGTATGTGTGTGCTAGTATCAGTGAATACGGTGAAACAGCATCAGTACGGTTGGGCGCCCGTTTGGTTGGTTCTTTTATGAAGCTGCTGTGGCTGCATTCTGAAAATAAAATTTCTGCTTCAGCCAGCTAGGCAGATAACGCCCGGAAAGCGAAACTCCGGGTACGTGTGAGTGTGCTGTTGGGCGGTACCCCGGATCAGCAGATTGTCCGGGAATTGGCGTAAACTTACCGCAACGTGCCATCGTGCCGCGGTAGATGCGAGGTGATTAAATGCGTGCGGGTTGCTGTGTGACGGGAAAAAAGGAGGCGATAGCCGTACGTGAGTGTGTGGTTTTTGCTGGAAGAAAATGATCAAATATTCATGCTAATGATGATGATGATGATGATGATGATGTTTAAGATCTTTGTGATAGTCGTGGCGTAAAATGTGTGTAGTGTTGGAAAGTGTGCTTTAACAGCTTTAAAAGCAGTGGGAATGCAGTGGGAATTAGAATCAGTGTATAAGAAAGAGCGTTAGTCTATGACCACGAAGTGTTTTTGAAGAGAGAGCGTCAGAGTGAAAAGGAAATCATTGGCTATCGGAAACAAGATAGCATGCAAAAGGCATTTCAATGGCAAA
Source organism: Anopheles maculatus (assembly GCA_002091835.1). Classification (NCBI taxonomy): domain Eukaryota; kingdom Metazoa; phylum Arthropoda; class Insecta; order Diptera; family Culicidae; genus Anopheles; species Anopheles maculatus. The sequence goes on from LULA01012551.1 coordinate 34,410, forward strand.
AATAGTTATCAGCACCCAAGTTACCCATGGTGACCATCGTTGCGCGCCTGCTGCGTCTAAATCGGTAGGTTATGGGAAAGCTGTTTTACCTGGTGCCCGGTTCAACAAACCGCTCGTTGTCTACTGTTGACGATCTTCCGGCCAAGCAGAAAAGTACCAACCAACAATGAACCTTCTTATATCCCTGTTCTGTAAGAATTTTTTAAACCCGTAAACGCTAAAAGCTAATCGAGCTGAAAGTGAGCAGCAGCACCACCGAAAAAAAAGGATAAAAGGGTCCAGCAGATCCCACGTGAAACTTCCGGAAATTGTGCGTTAGTCGTTTGATTTCTACACGCAAGAAGAAGAAAAAAAAGGATGCTTGAACCACCTTCCCGGTGCCTTTTGTGGCCGGTTTTGGTGAAGTGGATGCTGGACTCCTTTTTCGCAAGGTGCAACCATGGTTTCTGGGACGCGCGTTCCGGTTTACCCCTGCGAGCCTACTAAATTGAGTGTGTTGTGTGCCTTCTGCGAAGTATGCATCCTCCTTTCATAATTCAATCGAAACGTGACGAAGGATTGATGTTGCCGTTTTTGTGTGTTTGCCCCCAACATCCCATAGGAACGCTTCGGGTTGGGTCGAAATTTTTATTCGCAGATGAAATATTTACCACTCAGCTCGCAGTTGCTCGTGCGGAATGGAACAGTACGCAAAGGCACGTTAGGCTTGAAATTTGTGTTTAAGTGAAGGTGAAAGTGCGCTACCAGATTGCGGTAAGGAACATCTCTCGAGATGAGTGAGGTCGTATGGTTAATTCTCGGCAATGCCGCTCATTCATATGCTCGCATACCGTACGGTCTGCGGGGAAGTTAATAAAGTGCGATCGATTGGTTGATTTCCGCGAAAGTCACCTATTTTCCCGGGAATTAGGCGGCAGCTTTGTTATTCGATCCATTCGTTTTGGAAAACGTGCCGGTCCTTACCCTGGGGCGGATTGATGATGAATGTTATATGCTCAGCACGCGTGTCGAGTGTCTTCCCCAGGTGGTGGAACGTATTGATGCCTATCATCGTACGATCTTCCTGGGCACAAAACTCCCATCGCATAATGACTTTATACCGAACGGTGGTGATGCTGCGTGATATCCGTTTACAATAATTAGCGGTGACCTAGAAGGCACCCGCTACATCCAGCCTATTGGTGAGAGTTGTTCGCGAAATCAAGTACGCTTGACGCACAATCCATCATTCGTTTCACCATGGTTTTTTGCCGTGCCACAGCACATAAACAAATTAACCTTCTCAAAATGCGCGTACCCAGAAATCCACCTGAAGATCGGCAGCTCAAAAGTCGGCAGACAGTAGTGCGCTGGTTGGTAGGCTTCCGACTGTTGCTATACGCGTAGGCACTCGGCTTAGACAAAGTCACCCTCGTAGTGTAAAACCACAAACAAAATAGCGAATCCCACGGCAATCCACGCAGAAAGAACGAGGACACACGGTAGAACCTACGCACAACGGTTTGGAGTGTAATTTATTTAAATTTAATTCAACCTATCGTTTTCAGCGTGTGTCCCCGAGTGGCTCGAAATGCGAAACAGGGGTGTAAGAGTGAGCGAGCGGCAGATGAAAAGGCTTCTTGTCCAGGTGTTTCAGGGGCGAGATACCGCACTTGATAAAACTGGGAGTGAAAATTGGTGAAAATTGCCATTTCATGTTGTTGCTCCGGTGTGCGGTAGTTACAAGTGGTGGATTTTAGTATTAAAATAGGAGCTTTTGTTCCCAGGGACACGGCTTCCCCCGAAGTGTGGCTTGGCGTGGGCAGGTTGTTGTGTGGTACTTAAAGCAGAGATAAGTTCCACCAAGAAGTGTACGTACCGAGGGACGGGGGGGAAAAGTTAACAAAAAAGCGTACACGTGCCACTTGATGAAGATGGCTCGCAATGGTTGGAGGTGCAAGATTGGACCGTAAGCTACGCAGTAGTTGTTAGTCGGACGACGCCTAGCGTTATCTGCACATGCATAAGTAATGCTTTGTGATCCATTGTGTTGGCGCGTAGGATTGCGTACGAAGCACATGACATCCTTCCTGCCACCCGGAACCCGCGCTCCTCTCCGTCTTGAGAGTCGGGTCAGTTTAATTCAATTTGAAAAACTTTTCCAACATCCAACCACTTCGGGAGCAGACAACGATGGTCTTTCTTGTGATTTTCGCACATTGAGTGGCCCCGAGAGGAGTGGCACGGTGAAAGAATGTAGCGCCGGAGCACGAATGCACGATCGTGTTTGGGTGTTGGGATGCTGTCCCGGTTGTCATTGGGTGTTGGGACACGAAACCCGCTACTCGCACAGTGCACTGCAACTGTTGAAATGAAAATTCCACTGCGACACCATAAGAGTTGTTCGCGAAATCAAGTACGCTTGACGCACAATCCATCATTCGTTTCACCATGGTTTTTTGCCGTGCCACAGCACATAAACAAATTAACCTTCTCAAAATGCGCGTACCCAGAAATCCACCTGAAGATCGGCAGCTCAAAAGTCGGCAGACAGTAGTGCGCTGGTTGGTAGGCTTCCGACTGTTGCTATACGCGTAGGCACTCGGCTTAGACAAAGTCACCCTCGTAGTGTAAAACCACAAACAAAATAGCGAATCCCACGGCAATCCACGCAGAAAGAACGAGGACACACGGTAGAACCTACGCACAACGGTTTGGAGTGTAATTTATTTAAATTTAATTCAACCTATCGTTTTCAGCGTGTGTCCCCGAGTGGCTCGAAATGCGAAACAGGGGTGTAAGAGTGAGCGAGCGGCAGATGAAAAGGCTTCTTGTCCAGGTGTTTCAGGGGCGAGATACCGCACTTGATAAAACTGGGAGTGAAAATTGGTGAAAATTGCCATTTCATGTTGTTGCTCCGGTGTGCGGTAGTTACAAGTGGTGGATTTTAGTATTAAAATAGGAGCTTTTGTTCCCAGGGACACGGCTTCCCCCGAAGTGTGGCTTGGCGTGGGCAGGTTGTTGTGTGGTACTTAAAGCAGAGATAAGTTCCACCAAGAAGTGTACGTACCGAGGGGCGGGGGGAAAAAGTTAACAAAAAAGCGTACACGTGCCACTTGATGAAGATGGCTCGCAATGGTTGGAGGTGCAAGATTGGACCGTAAGCTACGCAGTAGTTGTTAGTCGGACGACGCCTAGCGTTATCTGCACATGCATAAGTAATGCTTTGTGATCCATTGTGTTGGCGCGTAGGATTGCGTACGAAGCACATGACATCCTTCCTGCCACCCGGAACCCGCGCTCCTCTCCGTCTTGAGAGTCGGGTCAGTTTAATTCAATTTGAAAAACTTTTCCAACATCCAACCACTTCGGGAGCAGACAACGATGGTCTTTCTTGTGGTTTTCGCACATTGAGTGGCCCCGAGAGGAGTGGCACGGTGAAAGAATGTAGCGCCGGAGCACGAATGCACGATCGTGTTTGGGTGTTGGGATGCTGTCCCGGTTGTCATTGGGTGTTGGGACACGAAACCCGCTACTCGCACAGTGCACTGCAACTGTTGAAATGAAAATTCCACTGCGACACCATAAATTATTCCGACGTGAACGCGACCTCCGGTGGTCACTCTGTGCGCTAACACTCACACACATGTATCCAACACTCGACACTGACACTACCGAGGCACGGACGAAAAAGGATAGACACAAAAAGACACAAATCCTCCCTATCCGCGTGTTTGATTGGAAAGGAATTACGAATTCAAAGCTTACCTCGGACTTTCGTTGCGTGCTTTGTCACGGGCAGCATGTCACCGGATATGGGAACTCATTTCTCCGAAAAGGAAGCTACGATCGATCGCATGACAGGATTCCTGTGTGCGATTGGCCCTGCTGATCTCTCCTTTTCCACTTTGAGGTTGCTTATCAATCGCTAAATGTTGTTTTTCCTCGACAAAATCTTATCATCCCCCAGCGCAACCATATTTATTGACAACTTTTCCTTTCGCGAGGAATGTAGGACGCGCGCGGCAAAGTATGCCGGTTTGGTTTCCGGTGACAACACAGCCTCGCGCCAGCTAACGAACTGTCTACAGAGGCAAAAATAGTTAATTAAAGTCCTGTTTGTTTGCTGGCTACACCGGAATGGCATTAGCGTCGGATAATGGGTGGTGATGGTTGGAGGATCCTTCCATCCGAAGAAACTGCTCCCATCCACTCCATCTCCTGCTCGAGCCCGAACACCATACATCGGTGTGTCGGTTTTTCCTGGCAGATCGTGTCGTGCGTTGTCTTACTTTTCGGACGGCATTAAGATTGGACAGATGATGGCGCTCAGCCGGAACTGTGGCCGTTGGTTTGATAGCATTTTCCATTAATCTAATTAGCCGGATGGGCCTGTTATTTCTCGGATGGGCCGAGAAAAACCCGGCTCGTGCAGAAGTAAAGCCCACGCACGCGTTTCGTCTTTTGGTCGGCCTTGCTTTCGTCGGCCCGTGTAAAGTGGCTCTTGTAGTGTAGTGGGAAGTGGATTATTACCTACCAGTATCATCACTTTCAACTGTTGGTAAATTACAATCAAACTGAACAATTTTCGGCAGAAACTGGCGCTCGAGTGGTTCTGACATGTTGTGGAAATTGTAAATTTATGGCGGGCTCATAAATACTGGGAAGTGCACATTAGCTTAATATTTTGTTTTTTTAGCAAGGAAATGTAATACGATGATGAATTTTGAACACAAAATGTCTTTTAGGGAATGGAAATGAGTGTGCTTTTAAAATATTCTTAATTGAATGCAAAGATAAAAAGCTGCGAGACAGCAGGAACTTTGCTTGTAATTAAATTTACAAATGGCGAACGAGCCCCATATGCGATGGAAAATGATCTACTACGGAAAGTTACTACTGCTATGCGTGTGAGCTTCATTCCGAGCATCGGGTACGTTTGTTGGAAGATCAATGTGGTGGGTAATTAATCATCGAGAATACCCACACATTGCACACATTTCGCGTGAAATTGTGAAAACAATTTATCATTCGTCTAATGGTGGTTGTGGTTTTAGCCTCATTTCAATGGTGGACATACGGAGGCTTCAAAGCATTGATTAAAATTCCCTTTCATAGATAGATAGTAGCTGAGGTTTAAAGTGATAATGCAGTATGGGTAAAAAGCAGCGAGTTTCACAATAGAAAATCCCTTCTGCAACACTCTTCATACTACATGCACGGCATGTATTACGTTCAATCACATTAAAGAAACATTCGCGTGCAAGGGAAGCGTGCTCATCGGTTTTCGGCACGCGATTTTTTGTTAATGAGTTTGAGCTTGAACAACATCCCTTAATTAAAACATCCTTGTGGCCACAGCCTGGTGGTGTAGAGGGTAATTCGTCATGAGTTTTCGTGACATCGGTGCCAGATGTGTTTCAGCATCAGCACCCGAAACCCGAACCCTAGCGGGTGCATCGCTCAGGAGGACTCGAGTCGCTGCGATAGGGCCATTCTAGGCATGAAAACTTTTCCAAACATTTTTGGTCGATGTAAGCATGAGGTTCGTTCTCATGTTTGCTGCCGATAAGTAAAACTTTAGCCCTCGAAAGCCCATCCCATGCGGGTGTCTTATTGTCTTGTGTCTTGCACAATGGTAGATCAAAATTTTCGTTTGACACGTACGGCTGGTTGCTGGAAGAAGGGAGAATTGAAGTTTTTTGAGCGGAAAGGTGCGGTGTGAAGCATAAACTGCAGTCATTCTTCATCAGCATTGCTGTTGGATGGATGGCATAAACGGCGTGGGTACGGTGAAGTCCTTTCGAACATCACCCAAATACATGCACGGTTGTCGTTGGCCATCGTCGGTTTTCACCGATTTCACTCTTACCTGCCACAGCCGATCTAGAACATGAAGAACACGAGTAAAGGCTTCGGACAAAGGTTCCCGTCCCGTTTGTGGCTAATGGTCTGATGGTTGGTAGTTTGCCAGGACACAAAAGATATCTTCAAATTAAAATGATTCATAGCGATTTTCGTTTGGCGGGTATCCGTGCAGCCCTGGTGTCCTGCGTTCGGTGCTGCATCCTCCCGTCGGCTTTCGTTATTTTTAAGGTTAGTAAAACGTTTACCCGAACCGGTCCCAGCGCGCCTGGGAATAAAGCTGGAAATAACAAAGCGCAGAAGACACTTGGAGCGATGGGGACTAGCTTGCCAGCAGTGGGGGGCGGTTACTGTGGCGGATAGCTGTAGCCGATGCCGGCTCTGACACATACAAAGATTTACGAGTCACCACCGAGAGTAGTCCGGATGGGATGTAGCTGAAGAACGCGCGTCTGCACAAGAAATCAAGATGACGCTGAAGGGCATGGTTTTGTGTGAGTGGGCACTTGAGGAGTAATGGCTGAAGGAGCTTGCTGTACTTTGGTGGAGTGTGGAAGATGTGTGGAAAACAGCAGTAGCTGGAAACTGGGGGCAGGTTTCAACTTCACAGGCAGAAAGTTTTCGTTGTGTTAAAGCCTTGTCAACAATAGTATTTGATTTAAAACGGTACACGCCCTGCTTGTTGTGCGGCGCACGAACTGGAGTCGGGATGTTCTGGAGGCACAACACGGCGACTCGCAAGACAGACAGCTGCATCTTGCTGTTTGATGTACACACATCATCATATCGTAAGTTGAGTCGGTGTAGGGACGGTTGTTTACTTTTTGTGTGTGTGTGTGTGGTGCGGTGAGGGTTTATGGAGAAGGTTGCACGAAGTTTGGGGCTACAAAATTCGTGACAAATGAAGGTACCTAAGGGCTAAGGTTTTGCGTGTGTAGGTGTGCGGCAAGGGCCTCAGTTTCGTATCCTGAATAATGAAGACAATGAATAAACCTTCTTAAAGTAGGCAGAAAAGATCCTGCATAGTGCGCTGCATGACACAAGCACCAGTAGTGCTTGTGATTCACGTGCAGTCCTGTTAAAGATGATCAAATATTAAAGAACATTCCACTACGTAAAGGTTTAATAGTAGATGTGGGTGTTAGTTAGGGATGTTCCATTAAAGAGGCCGTTGAAGTACCGCATTTTGTAAGCAGCACATTGTAAGAGAACTAAGAATGACATCTGAAGTCTGTGTGTTTAAGAGAATGTTGCGGTATTATAATATAAAAAAGGAAACATTTCTTCCTATCCAAGTGAAATGAAGGGATTAGGGTTTAAGCTGCACGGTAAACAAAGGAACGGTTAAGACTGCAGATTGATTAGTGGCATCAATCTTGAATAGTTGTTAATCCCAGTTCAAATCATCTGAGTGTCGGATTATTTTATGCAGCATTTTTCTGGGAATGATCAATTTAAGGATGACTTCCATGAGTATGCAAGTAACAATGAGAGGTTTATATCCAGGAGTGTAACATTATCAGACAAATAAATTGAAATCATACCTTGATGCTATAAATGTTTCAAAATAAGCATTTCTTAAAGTACATTACGTCTGACAACTATTTCTACGCTACTACTGTTACCTTGATGCACACACACTTGATGTTTCCCGTAACAATTATAGCAAAAGGGATATTTGTCTTAAACTCGCCCTTACACCTACTAACGACGATAATGACGATAATGATTGTGATGGTAGAGAAGTAGTCTTATTAACTCATCGCTGGCACCAGCTGCCGGACAGCTCTCGTTCACGGTGTGATAAACAGCTTCTCGTAAGCTCTATTACCGGCGCCGTAGCGTTTGCCGTTGCCTCCCCGAGTTGGGTCGGCTCAAGATATGCGACACACACACACACACAGACACACCTGAGCTGTCGTATTGTCATTTTTCCAGATCGTTAACTCCCAGACGGATTTTGGACCGGTGGCAGCTCGTTGAACGCATCGGCCAAAATCGGCCATCTTGAGCACAGGGAGACAACACCGCGATAAGCGTCTAGTTTCACCACCACCTGCTACAATCATCGCCGGCTCGGAGGATGATTCATAATTACACCTTTAATCTTGTAACCATTCCACGAATGACTCTCCTGCCTCCGCAACAGCTGGCAGGATCATCATCATCCGGCTAGTACGGCTAGGGCTACCCCATGCGAGGTGGCAAGAGCATCTCGAATCGACATCTATCATGGGCTTAATTAGTGCCTGTAATTACGCCCCTAGCCAGCCACATGGAAAAGTGGAAAGTCAGGCGACAATCTTGAGCAAATCTCACCTCACCACGGTGGCCATACACCACCGCGGTAGGCTGGATGTGAATGGGCTGAACGGTTGTGTGCCCGTGAGGTTAAGCTTGCGTTCTGCCGTCGGTTCATTAGGCTTCCGTTTTTCACAATCTAGCGAAAGTAATTTCATGGCCCAGCTGGCAAGCAGTAGCTTCGTAAAGAATTGATAAATGCCCGAAGCATTAGCGGGCTTGGTTGAAAGGTTAGAGTGTAGGACGTATTTTCGGCCACGAATTTAAATTGATCCATTAACCTAGCGGCAAGCTAGAACGTTACCGTTCTACCGGTATCGGGATGTAATTCTTCGGGAATGGCAAACTTTAATTATTGAAAAAGTCGTGTTTCGAATAAAGAAGCAAAAGCAAAGAAAGCGAACATGGTTTAAAACTGTAACGTAATGTGCTGTAGACGAAGAACAGAACCAAGAGCCGATGAGTGTGAAGAGTAGACACCGTTTGGATGACAGTTGAAGTGGAAACCAAAAATCAGGATAAAAAAATTAAAAACAAAACATTGGCAAATGAACGATCCGTGTGGATGTGTGTGTGAGGTTCTAGAAGTTGTTTTTTATTCAACTCCGGTTAATTTTTAATTTCAATTATCTGGATTAGCACTTTTGGAACGGTTCCAAATACCGAACCGTTTGCTCGCCGAACTAAACTTCCGGAGTTGTTTCGGGAAAAAGAGAGTGCGGAATTTAATTAACTTTTTTTGTAGTTGTTGCGTGATTCAAACTTTCTTCACGCTTTGGCTGATTGTGTCGCCAATTTTAGGCGTACAGTGAATGTGTGTGTGTGTGTGTCTTCGTGTGTGTGTTTTTTGCACTTCACTGTCTACTGATGCTTGGGATCGTGTGTTCCAACAATAGTTCCGGTAGCGTTTCTGGCAAGTAGATTTGAGCTGTGTCGCAGTGCATTTTTATTGCAAAAGGGATTCAGTTCGTTGCATTCCTTCGGGAAAGCAAATGCGGAAAGATTTCACACCAGTCCACCAGCGTTGCACCGGACGCGTCGGTGCCAAAGTTCTCGGAAAAAGGTTAACGAGTGGAGTCATCGAATGGGCTTGCGCCAGAGATTGGCGTAAAGCCGGTGCAGCCGGTTCCTGGGCTGCTACGGTTGTGGCATGCTGGAACGAGTTGTATAAACGCTTGGTATCCGGTTTGTTTTATCCGGTGGTACAAGCTAGCAGAAGTACAAAGCTGGTTGGTTTGTGCAATGCCGAAGCAGGCACGAGAAACTGGTGGCAGAACATACAGATTTCCCATTTCGTATTGCATTGTACGAGGAAAACGACTGAGAGAAACAGCAAAAAAAAAAAGGATTGAGTTGAACCTAATGGTGCAAATTTCTTTCCTAGGTTAAACACGCACGCACACAACGAAAAAAACATACATACATAGGCAATCTTTAGCAAATATTGGTACACACAGTTTTGGCGAGTTACGTACACGCGCTCGGCATTTGAGGTTGATTTTAGCCTTGCGGCAGATGTTGTGTATGCGTGCGTGTGCGTGTGTGTGGATGTGTGTAGTTGGCTTTGGGGTTTTCCTATTTCGGGTTTTGTGGTTTCGTACCAGCCAGCCAGTGGCTGACCTAGACAGCGTGTTTCGGCGATAAATAAGGCACACAAACATTCGCTTCACCGAAGTTTTGCTTTCTGGGAAATGTGGATAACGCACAAAACATAACATCGCTTTACAGTTGGTTACTGTGCACATGTGTGGAAAAAATAAACACAGTAGAAACCCAGAATCTAGAATGATTAGTAAAATATAAAAAATAACGAGCGTTTTGGTGTGCTTTAAAGGCAGAATGATGGTTAGTTTTTACGAAATGGAAATAAGAACGCTTTAAATAGCACTGTTTGTTTGGTTTTATTTGAAGCTGCACGAAAAAATGTTTTGACTTTTATTTGCGTAATGATAGAAAGCTTTGATCGGCAGGCAAACAGCGTGTGCGTAAAAATGTGATAAACTGCTCGAAACGTGCCGTTGTTGTTTATTTAAGAATCCTCCGTTTGGCAACAGTATCCATCTTTGATCTTGAATGCCACGGCAAACGATAACATTGTTTGCTGTTGTTTATCTGCTAATTAAATACATGCATCTCGGTTTGATGCCGTGCTCAAAGAAAAAAAAACACAACAAATACTCCATTTGAACGTGTTTGTTTGTTTGTAGCATTTTGTATGTTTTTCTGTGCTTCTTATTACTTGAAAGCTTTGCGCTTCGTTAAATCTAACATAAAAACATTAATACCGTTTTAATGAGTGTGCGAAAGTGTGTATGTATGTGCATGCAAGCAGATAAACTTCATCATAAAGTGAGCAGTGAGAGCAAGAAGAACGGTAAGCAACTTTGAAGCAGACGAACTGCTGGTAGTATTTATTTTTGGACGCTTTATCAGAATTCATTCGCGTGCAAAGAAAATATGGCGGTGAAACGATTGCCGCACATGGGTGTTCCTGTGTTCCGGCCGTGTCCTGCTTGAGTGCTTTGCGGGATGCCACAAGCATCACTTCTGGAGAGTGATTGTGTGTGTGTGTGTATGCGCTATACGTGTGTGTTAGTGTGAGTGTGTATTTTTAATTCTTTAGGCATCCAACATCCATTTTCAAACAGCACTCGGACGTGTGTGCATGAGTATTTGTGTGGTGGTGGTTCAGTGAGCAAACGAGCAGTGGCCCCTGAATGTAGGCTTTCACGCGAAAAAAGGGGTTGCGCTCTTGACACGGAAAATATTTAACCGCCCCTTGAACCGGCCGAACCGACCGGGTCTGTGCAAGTCGTTCCGTTTTATTTATTGTTTTCATGCTGCGCTCCAAGCGTACGCTTTTTCCACCGGCCTTGGCGTATCGGCAGCAGTGTAGAGTGTTGCCCTCAAGGCAATTCGAGTGACCCGCCCTTTTCGGGTGATGGAGTGAATTTTGAGTTGTATTGTTATACCGCGTTGTTTTACCACGTTTGGTACGAGTATTGGGCGTGAAATCTCACTCGATGTTGAGCGCTTTCAATCGAGCCGGAACAACATCTCCAGCCGTCCGCGACAGAGCTACACGGCTTGTTTTAATCGGGAGCGTTTAAAATTGGGTAAATATTTAAGGAAGCATACGAGCAGTCGGTACACCGACGGTTGAAGTGATAGTTGAATAAGTAATTTGTCGTAATAAATCTAAAGTTTCGCTATAGTTGCTAGGATAGCATAGGTGCTAGTTGAGTTATAAGAGTATGTTAAACATAGGCGATGAGAAATGAAGCCGTCAAATGGTGAAGCAGTAGCTAAACACTTGTACTTCTTATGCCGTGTGTACTTGTGTGCATGCTTTTGTCATTTCGGAACGTTCTCCGTTTCAAGTGCGCACAATTCACACCGAATCGTGCAAGCACCACCACCACGGTGTTGCCAGCTGGCGTGGAATGTTGATGATCAACAAAAACGACAGCAATTGATTGGTTCGGACGGTACTCGAGCTCGATCTGCTGACGACAGAAATTGTACTAAGCAAAGTGTCCCGGTGCTTTGATGGCTCTATTCCGCACAATTATTGACGGAAGCACGCCGAAACCCGCCAACTGTGATGGAGCCGCCTGGTAGCGTTCGGCTGATGGAGACGCCTGGTGCTTCAAGACAATTTTGAAATTTCCATCTTTCCGACCGACCGGGTCGTTCACTTTTACGACCGTAACAATGTTTGCAAAATTTGAACAGATTTCCGGCAAACGCATTCATCGAAATGAGCATGCGACGTCGTCGCCCGGCCCGGTTTTGCATCGTGCAGGGGAAAAGATGGCGCACAACAAAGCGTTTCGGAGCAATAATCTCCTGGCCGGGCCCTAATTGGGGCTGGCATTTATTTGAGGGCAGGGTAAAATCAGGCACAAGGCACACGGAATTCAATTTCGTCGCCATGCTATAAACCATTGCTGAATGTTCCACTTTCGGTCCCGAACCCCCCGCTGAATTGGCTATCTCAGAGTTCGTGAGGGAGGTGGACGAAAACCCATTAAAATCATATTCAAAGCATTGCAAAATTCAATGAAAATGTCCTGCAGGCAATACTACTCGATCTCTATCATTCTTTCTATTTGCAAGTACGTCCGTGACGTTCAGCATGAGGCGCTACGACGTGCAGCAGTTTCCATGAAATTTGCTCATGTCGATAAAAATAAAATTGGAGCAAAAGATAAAGGTTACATTAAACGGTGGCTGGCCGGAGGAGAAAGCAAAACAGAACGTGGGAAGACACCGTAATATCTTTCAGCACAACCAGTCCCACAGTCCGTAGCAGTTTGGTTGTGCCCATTTTTGTGTAGGAGCCTATCGTGCGGTAGGGCGGATCGTATGCGAGGAAAAATCAAATTTCACTCTAGCATTGAGTTTTTCATTTCAAATCGTCATTCCATTTGTGAGGGGTAGTACGTAGCGAAAGGGGACGATGGTAACGGATGATAACGGAAGGAATCAAGTTTTCTTATTTCGCCCTAGCTGGAAAACAGGAAGGCTGGCAAGTGAGTGAAAAATAATGCGCCCAATCTGGCGCATCCATTCCGGTCACATTAGAGGTGGCTAAATTTTAAAGCGCTTTTATCAGCCCACTCACTCGTGAGTTCCGGTGTTTGTATTCAAGCACCACCACCAGGTATGGGCGGCACCGGCTCGATAGGCCAACGTTGGCCCAGTGTTTTGTGAAGGGTTTCACTTAACAAGGTGGCAATCGAATCGAATAACTCGAGCGTTTATTTCGGAAGCTACTACTCAATGGTCAAAATGAGGGCCGCCTCTTTGTATCAATGCCGAACCGAACCGCGCACCGAAACAATGAATATAAATAAGAGTTAAAATGAATACAGGAGTGCTTTTACCGGTGGTTTGCATCAATGAAAAATGAGCTACCTTTTTGCGCCCGGGCAGCTGATTGCGATTGGTGGCAGAATTTGTGGTACGGTTCGAGAGCATCATAAATTAGGCAGAGAGTAAATTGACCCACCATTTAGCAATCGTGCCACGTGCAATGTTTTGGTGGTGAGTTTCTTTGGGGTTTTTAGGGATACACAGCTGTCATCAAATAAATATTAGTCAACGGGGGACGCTTTGAAGGACTTTCTTGCCTCTTGACGCTTTAATTTGGCAGAAAACACGCCTCGCATTATTAATGTTTTAATGGTCACAAATAGGAAACAAGCTTTAAAAACTTTTGATAAGTTTGAGAGAGCAACAAGTGAAGTTATTTATCGTACAGCTTTTGGCTACTGTCTCATCATCGTTTCACTACAAGGGACATATTTTACCATGCCATTTTGGGGCCATGTTCACCCAATGTTGACGCGATCGTTATTGGTTTTAGATTTACTGCCCAAATGCAAGTGAATAATAAATTTCACCACCCCATCTACATCGACACCTGGCAACATAAAGAGGGTGTTAAATAATTTTACGAACCCTTGCGGCCAGCAAGAACTTCGCTATATCGGATCGTTAAATGATCCATTTCGTGTACCGCTGGTGGGCAGATGCGCTAGAAATCATTGCGTTGCGTACTGTTTAATGGGCAAACAATGAATGAAAACACAATCATCATAGACAAAATCACGGTTGCCCGTTGAGCGTGTTTGTGGAACGGTTTGACTGTAGTGAAATGCAGCGCAAACAGTAGCTGCCCTTCGGCTGGAGCTTTCAACTTGTCGACAGTACTTTCCACAATCGCATAGCGTTCGAGACATTCGAGGTAAAGATTTATCTTTCACGCTACCGGACGCTACCACCGACCACTGTGCGATGTTTAATGCACTAAAAGCGCTGCCGGATGCACCGTTGGCTTCTGAAAGCGTTGGTGACCGCTCAAATTTGGCACATTCGGGGCAGATTATTTCGATCATCATTTATTGACGTTGGTTTCGGGCGGATGTACGATTCGCGCATTTGCATTCGTATGTAGATCGATGATATTAATATTGAAAACGGCAATTCCATGTAACAAATGGGATGATTTACAAAGCATTGTACTATTAGTTCCAGTGAACAAAAAAAAAGTCCCGATCGTTGGTGCACCAGCTATGCGGGTCCGCATTGTGCAGCTGATTGCATCGTGAACAAAAACGCGATTGACGCGAAGTATTGTGCGCCCCTTTTTGTGTTACCAATTTTCTCATTCATCACAAAACCATCGCTATTCGGTGAGCTTTTCCTGTCTGCACATTTCATCCGCCTGCGCCAAGCTTATTGGGAAAATGCAACAGCGCAATGGTGCGTAATTGAATACTCTGTGGGGTCCGGGGATCCATAAAAAAAAACCTGAACTGACACTGATGGTTTGATGTGCTTTGATGGGTCGTTATGCTTTTAGCTGTTATTTCTGTTCGGAAAATTATTCAACAAACTGTGTGGAAAGGATTCAACAAGAGACGGAAAATGTAGGACACAGAATGTCAGAAAATGTGCATGAAAAGCGATCGGTTTTGGAAAACTGTTTGTGTGTGTTAACATAGTTTGATACTTAGACATTGCCTATTCATCAGTGAGATGTGATCGTTTACATCGTTTGTAAAGAATGCAACCAATTGAGTGGAATAGCAATGGGTGTAGATTAGAACCAGTATGGTACCGGTTTTACGTACGTAATTCCCCCTAGCAAAAGGTGAAATAGCAACAAAAGGTGTGTCGCGTTTGATTCGATGCGGAAAGTATGATGAAAGAGTACGATAGTGATTGAAAGGTGTGGTGAAGTTTTAGCATCGTATTGAAGTGTACATTGTGTGTACCGTTCGAAACTGGATACATTCTACGAACTACCAAGTGTATTGTCAGGTCGCTTGAAAGCAATCGCTTTTGTATGCATGAAGCTACTTTAATTGAAGTAACGCATATTACAAAATGAAAAGTTTTTTACCTTTTTGTCTATAAATTATTTAAAAACTAGAATTTATCCACCTTTATTTATTAAAGGTTAAATTAGAGTATAGACTTCGTAGATTGAATTTCATCGATACGAATCTTTGAAATCAAAATAAACAAATACATCGAAAATGCTGTTGATGAAACTGCCCTAGTAATTGTTTTATGCGTCCATTTCAATAATTGCCATAAAATTATTGATTATTGTTGCCGAAACATCATCAAATTCTTATTGTTTTTTTATACTCAATGTCTTTGTTTGGTGTTTATATTTAAATTAAAGCTTAAATTGATGTAACATTTTAATGTAATTTTGTTTATGTTTCACACAAACGTTGATAATTTAATTACTCTATTTAATTATTTATTTATTTATTTTCCATTATGACGGCTTTTTGGATTTTGGAATTGGAGTTGGAATTATAAAAATGAGTTGAAGTTGGCTTTTAAAAAATCATATCTTAATTGCTTGAACGCAGCAATCGAACTAAATGTTGGATTCGCCTGATGCTTTTTCTGGTTGGTTGGCTGGCTGCTGATGGCGCGGTTTCGTTGGCTGGCTTTTGTTGGTGATCGGATGCTCGTGTCCACGCGCCGGGTCGGGTTACTGTTTTACTTTTGAACAGCACGATGTGCGCGTGACCATGTGGTGGTGTCTTGTGGCTCGTAACTATATATTTATCAAGTAATGAAATAGTGCAACACAAGAAGTTAATAAAATGAAAAGATATCTACCATTTGTTGTGCAATTCTAAAGCTATAAATTTATTCTGTCAAATTGTTAATCAGTTGTTGTAAAGAGTTGTAAAGATATCCTATAGAAGAATCCTAAGCCTAATCCTGTTGTAAAATAGTTTTAATTTTATTTTTGTATTTCTTAGTTGTGTCATGTATCAAGCAATACGAACAAGCCGTCCTTATCGAATAAAACAAACATAAATCTATATTTTATATTATGTTGACTGATATCTAACGCTTTTACGTTTATATTACTAACTTAAGGGTATCTACTACAGTAGTACATGGGCGGCCCGGTGGTGATGCGACAGCGGCGCCGGTCTTCACACGGCAGGACCGGGGTTCAAGTCTCATCTGGGCCGTTCCCCCATAGTGAGGATTGACTAACCAACTATGCGGTATCAATTAGTCTAGTAAGCCAGAAATGGCAGGCATGACCTTAAGAGGTCGTTAGGCCAAGAAAGAAGAAGAAGAAGAAGAAGAAGACTACAGTTACGATAATACACTATCCTCTTTAATCGACTTTGATTCAATTTATTGTCAAATAAACATCATGCTACTCCCTTTAAATCTAATTTGGGTTAGAATTTTAAGGCAATCTATCGGAAGGGATACACATTGATTCAAAACATAGTCAATAGCATATTTTTTTCTATGAACTTTTTTAACAAATGATGCGTGCTGGCATAACAGTTCAACAGTTCAACGAAGCAATAGTAACGGATGTCAATAGACGAAATGTGTATAAGACCAGGTTAAGGGCTGGAGTTCTCTTTATCCCGGAGTGTTGGTAGGGTAAATGATATTCCACGATGGCGGGAAAAGCAATGCAAAAATGTTTTCGATGTAGATCTGAATAAACTAAAATTTAAGCATCACTCTCTACTTAGGTGCCCTTTGGTGGTTGTATTAAGAAGAGTAAAAACATACTAACTTACGTCTTTATCTATACCATTTCCACAATATTGTTTCTTCAATCAATTTAACAAAAATGTACTAACGACCTATTTCCGATGTTCTCTTCCATCTGTTTTGCAGCTGTAAATTACCTATCCACGCAAGAGCCCATTAAGCAACAATAAAAGTGAAATAAAACAGGTAAGCTAAGTAAAAAATTGAACATCAATTGGGAACACGGGATTGGGGAACAATTTTATTTTAGCGAAATGGAGAAAAAAAGTGCTAAACGTTGATTGATGAGATAAATTAAACGGAAACGGATCATAGGTTCGCACCAAAGAACCAAAAACGAAAGAGGAGCAAAACTAGCGATTTGATGCTAATATCAAACGGTTACAATCAATGTGTAAATGGGTGAAATTGTGCCAGTAGCTTAGGGGAACATGCTGAGCTTGATTGTTACTACAAAAACGGCTTACATCAGAACGGACGGATTATTCTGTTCGGTTGAGTTGTAGATAATTGGAATTAATGGTTGCTTTCGTGCATTTGTTAGGTGCTACTGGTGCGATTGGTGCCGGACCTGCGGATGTGATTGTAGTTTCTCCGACCGACCAACCTGTAGGTCGTAAAGCAGTTCCGGTGAGCAAGAGCTTATTAATCGATTGTAGTTTTCGTGGTTGTTTTGTTCGCAAAGTTTTATTTTGTTGTTTTTGTGGTGCGTCTGCTAAGCAGCCTCCACGAAGGTCACTAACACTTTTCGTATTAGCAGTAGACAAGAGTTAAGGTGAAACTAATTAATTAGCATAAATGCTTAATCAGCCCGTTGCCCGGCCGTTGACGCTGTCGTTCTGTTTATCGACGGTGGAAGTCGTACGACTTTGTACAGCTTTGTACGAAAGTACGTTCAAGGTACCCCGCAAGAAACGCCATTCGGTGACGTTTCTATTACAGGTCAGTCGCTTTGCAAAAGGTACAAAGTTTAGTACGGACCAAACTTCGAGTACCGGCAGGCAGACGTGTTATGCCACTTTTTAAGCGCAAATTGCAAAAGAAAGTTTGACACAGGACACAGACTGCCAGGCCACGGTGGACGTAAACAGTTTACAGCCTTTCGATAGGTGAACAAGCTGAACGAGTGCGTCGTAAGCCGACAAGCACACCGTGAGTTGACGGTGGACCCAGTGCAAAGTGACTCCGTTGACCGGGGATCCTTCCCATTTCCTGCAGGAATATTCGCAAGCGAACAAAGCGAACAGAACCGCCTTAAAGCGCGCCATCTGGTGCTGATGCTTGGAGGCACAGAAATATAAAGAGCGTTTTTATGATTTCCTGGGTCGCTCCCCAAACAACAACAACGAACTCCCGGGCGAAGGTGGACAACAAGTGTAAGCTGCAAGCTGCATCTGACAGGTTCCACCGTGCGGCCATGAGATGTAATGCCCTTGTCATGTTTCGTACTTCGGGTAAATCAGTGCACAATCAGGTTTTCCAACCATCGGAGTTGGATAGTGTTTTGCTCGGAGCAGAAAGTTTCGCTTTTTTGCTCTCGTTTTCTTTCGCCAGCACTCGGGTCAGGGTTCTGTGTTGCAGTGGTGCACACGACCCGCTCCAGGAACCGGAACGGCCGGAAGCGGAAATGTATGTTTGCGAGTGTGGTGGTAGTGAACGTACGGAAGCATGCTTTATGGTGGTAAATTTGCATTTCGGGAAGGAAATAGCGTGCGCAAACAGGCTACCCGGTTTTGCTCCTGCGGTGTGCTGTCTTATTCGATTAACCGGACAGGAGAGAAGGTAAACTGTTCGATGCTGCTCGAATGTGGCTTCTGTTTGTTGTTTACGTGTTTATGAAGAGTTAGATAAGGGATGTGGGAGTGAATGAAAGTTCTACCTGTTGGAAATTGTTAGCGGCAGCGATACATCACCACGTGCGATCGTGTCCATGGTTGTGGTCGTTGAGGAGAGGATTATATATTCAGGATTGAATTGTTTGCACATAGACTGCGTGGGGCAGTGTGGTAGACCGCAAGCGAATGTAAATATCGTTATTGATTTTAATGATACTAAGTGTACACAAGATTTACCAAGGTTTGTTGCTTACGGCGCAATGAAATAGTTGGTTTATTGATGCTGTTTGATCATTGCATGAATTATATAAAATTAAGTAAGGGTACTGAAAAGGATTGTAGATGTTATGGGTAGAAGTTATTAAGGACGATATTTAATGATCTATCTATATCTTCTTTCTTCTCTGATATCTACATTGTTGTGACTTTGCACTGTACTGATTTTATGAAAATAACACTTGAGAAGTGTTTGAGAAACGGACGTCCAAAAACAATCGCTGCACGAACAAGACTGCCGTATAAAACGCCAGTGTTTTTTTTTTATTTTATCAAATATTTCATGGAAAGATGTTAAGAATAATGTTAAAGAAAATTTCTATTCGTGTTTACTTTAATGTTGGTTGATTCTCTTTTTATTCAATTAGAACGGCCCGGCCGTATTGCTTGATTGATTTTAAAAGTTATAAAAATATTGGTTGGGAATTGGTCATGAGGCGTGTAAAATTTCAATATTCTGTCGAAACATTCCTTTGGATTTATTGAACAGTATGTCTACACGTGACCATCATTGCATGAATTTCCTGGGTGCTTGAGTTATCTTGGGCACTAAATGTGGATCAGTCCGTCTGTGGGGTTTCCATGGATTCAAATAGATGTATAGTTATGGCTGATACTCCTTCTTGCTGGACGGAATACGACTGACTTTATTCCTATCTTAAGCTATGGCGCTTACTGACTAAAACGCTTACGTAGTTAATACTAACACAACCTTAATCTAACAGACGATCATAACGCTTACATTACTAATACTTAATCTACCTCGTGTGAGGTAGAATAAGACCGTGTGAGCTAAATGCGGCTTATTCGGTATGTAGATTTTTCTCAGCGTTTTATAGATGTATGGCATATTATTGCGTGTTTCTAATTCCATACTAGCAATAAATAGTCTTGTTACTGGTATGTTATATTTATTGCATATATGCAATGTGCAAATGCAACTCAAAACGTATTTCAATGTTACTTGGTATGATATGCTACAGAATAGCTTATGGCATGTTTAAACAGTAGGGTTTAAAACAAATCAAGATAAAGTTATCAAATCAAGATAAAGTTAAAGAGATCAAATAAGTGGTATGATAAACTTTGTTTTGTTTTCCCTGCTTCACCTATTACAACCCAGGTGTACGAAAACCTGATCCATATGGGATGAAGCTATTGAGTAAATCTAGGTATCTTTATCTTTATACTAATTTCGTCTAACGAAGAGAAATTTGTATTCGATTTGCTTTGAATTCATTAAAAGTTGAGATATCTCAGCAATTGCTGAGCCTACATTGGGATGTGAGCGGATTTGTATTGAGAAATTTTCGAATTTGTCAGACTTAACATCCAATGACTTGGATTTTTTTCGGCTTGATCTACATGTAATAGACCCTTGCTTAATTAGAGACACTTGTTTAGTAACGTTTTTACACAAATTTTATGTATTCAGTGTCATTTTTCTCTTGAGCGAAATATTGATGATCATTTTAGTCGTTTTATTAATCCTCAAAGTTGTGTACTTGATAACGACACAAAAACAAGAAAACCTACCGGTTACATCACACGGTCTCAAAGAAAAGACCCCTTTGTTAATTAATAATTTAACTATAATTTTATAACCATTTAAATAACAGAAATTTTAAGGATAATTTGGATTGTCAGAAGAAAATCTAGTTTGTTCATGAAACCATTGCTTTAGATATACATAAGTATTAGGGCGTTGATCCATAATGAGGACTTTATACTAATGAGTGAATCAATTGAACATTAATACGGCTTAATAATATTATTTTCGCTTTTTAATAAATTGTTAATCATCCTGTAAAAAAAAACAGGTAACAATTAATTAATACAGCTAATTATTTTGCTTTTGTTCAGAATATCTATAATTTTTGTTTAATGCTGAGTTATGATGAGCAATATGTGTTTTTCTTTGGAATTATCGATTATTTCATTATGCAACTTAGATTGTATGTTTGCTGTCTGTTTGATCTGTCACTGTGTTTTATGCTCCCATTATTTCTAATGGGGTTTATGGCATTCATTAAAAGTGATACTTGATTCTGTGGCTTTGTTTTAAGCGGCTTATGGAAGCGAACACTGGACCGAGCCGGCTGCATGGTTTCATAAATAATGAAATGAAAAAGTGGTAAACTTCCGCTGGCGACTGAGCACAAAGCCTGTTGACAAAGCCAAAGAAACGGTACTGTGAACATTTGATGTTGGTCTGTACTACTCCCATTTGAACATAAACTACCTCTCGAACCTTTTTTTGAGAATCGGCTGCTGTTCACAACATATTACATCAAACACCCGACTGACTTGTCGCTGGTCACTGTAGCGCTAAAAGTTGTCTCATTAAAACAATACAGTGTCCTGCGGAGGCGTACATGACAAGGGTCAAACAACAGGCGCTGTTTATCATTGGCCGTGAGCAGTGCGCAAGGCTTCGAAAGTTTCGTCCAAGCATACCGCGTGCCGTAGTGCACACGATGGGACATGCAGATGCTGCCGAAAGTTTAATTGATTTTCTGTAACTAATGTGCGCCTCAATGTGCCGTCCACCTACCCAAATGATGCAAGTCGAACGGTTTGTCTGTGATGGGCAAAACCTTCGAAAAGGGACAACTTTTGTACTGTGTTTGTCATAATACTGTTTCCGCTTCTGTGTGACGAATCGTTTGAAGTTCAGTTGATGCTTTTGAAGATCAAAGTATTTATAGCATGCAGTGAAATTAGATTGAATGTTTCATAACTCGACATGGACAAGTTGTAGCTTGTCATGAACAAATATCTTAGCAGATGTATTAGATCGGAACAAGGAAAATTGTCGAGGGGTGCTGAAAGTTGAGCCTTTGCTGTTTAACTATCTAATGTAACATTGAAGTCGAATTTTGAAATAGTGGGGTTTTCAACATTGATATTGTCATGGTTATTGATTTTATTTAAAGGAATTTTATTGAGGTTTAAAAAGACTTGTTGATAGAGCTAGGTCTAGGGTCAAGTGCTTTGAAATTCAATCTGTTATAATAAGGATGTTGGTTCTTATTTTATCTTGGCCAAACCTACAGAAGCAAGCTTTTACTTCGGTCAAGTAGTACAAATATGTTGAGCAAGCCAACAACATGTGGAGGGATAGAGAAAAAAGAGCGATTATAGAGAATGATAGATAAAATCTTCAGCAGTCTTCACTAACAAATCTAAAGAGGGTGCTTTTGGTTAGAGGATAACCGGTTTACTTGTCTGACACAATCTTGCACTTACACACACGGTTCCATGTTGGCCCTGGAGCAGACCTAAAATTATCAATATGCCAACAATCTTTCAAACTTTTTATCATCTTTATTAAACCGACCCTAGCTAATCACTCCTCCCCAGCAAAAGCCTACTCCAACGCATGGCCCGAGACTAGAATGTCACCATCAATCACCAAGCACGCATCGCATTAGTGATGGATGGCAGCTTAGAACGAACACAATTGACCGAAAGAAGACTGAGAGCGGTGATGGAAGCCTTACATGCAACAGGGTTCCATCCATCTTAACCGTGCCAGCCAGATATCGATAGCGGATAGAACGAAAAAAAAAAACACACACCACCAAACGACGCCATATACGTTTGGAAGGAAACAAATTACAGCCACCTGTCGTAGCGTTATTTTATTTTGTTTGCTTGAATAAGTTTTCGTGTTGGTTGTTTTTTTTTCTACTATCTCTTACTCTCCTTCTCTGGAAGTAAACGATTTTCACAGCCATTAACGTTTGAAGAGGAGTCCGTTTCCAGCGAGGGATGAAAAGCGTAGGTAAAAAGGATTCCGTTTAGCGCTTCTACCCATCCCTGTTTGTGCGATGTGAAACCTTGAAGAGCATGTCAACGGCACGAAATCTAGACGAAAAGTTGTTGAGAAGCCGATAATGCTTCTCCAGTGACAGTACGAATCCTTTCCAACCCTCAACGCATAATAGGGCTTTCTTTCTTGAAATGACACTTTTACCACTCGAGTCACCACCACCGCACACCGAAGGACCCGCCCCTGGCGTAACCCACTTGCCTCGATGGAGATAGTCACGCATCACGTGTCACGATTGTGTTGTCGTCCTAACGAGGACTTCACACCGTTGTGCGCTCGTCTCTGCTCTGGGATGTGCCGGCGTGCGAGTGAGGCTTGAGAGCGAACCGGTCCCTTTTTTCCATTCGCAACACACACGCGGACACAAATGGCACGCGATGTCAAGACAATCGAACGGACACATATGAGAAGCGGCTTGGCGTGAATATTTGTACAAGTGTAAATAAATCGATTCCACTTGAAGCAGCTGGCAACTAAGCCCTTGCTTGTTGGTGCGAACTTTTGTGAGTGTGGAAAAAGTGAAGGAAAGTTTCTTCATCTAGCCGTAAGTAAGCAGTGTGGGAAGCAGTGTTGTTGCTGCCCGGCTGACATGTGAACCGTGTTCGTGGAAGCGCTGGAACAAGGGTCGATAAAGTTCGATGAATCTGAGCTGTTACAAACGGTTCTAGATCTCTTCGGGTCCTTTTTGCTTCCGAGTGAGTAGAGCAACTGAGGTGGAAAAACAGTGTTCCTAGCGCATGGGCTCGATGTTTATCGGACCCGTGGAACGAGTGGTGTGAACAGCTGGATCGAAAAGGAAAGCTATCCGATCGTGTGTACAGGCGGTGTGCAATTTACGTTGTCACCATGCACCGAACGGTTCCGACGAGCACCTGTCGGAAAGTCGGGCGAAACAAACAAACCTTGCTCGTTGCTGAAAAGAAAAGCTCAATGAAAGTATTCTGTCAAAAGAAGCGTGAAAAACTTACAAATTCCTTGCACGGGAATGGAACTATCGGGAAGAGTTTGTGTGTCGCCTGCTGTAAATGGAAATGGAAGCATACCGGAAACGTGTTCTATCAGACGGTGCCACTGGCGCTGGTGACACACTTCCTGTTATCTGCCTTTTTTTCTCGCTCCAAAGAATACAAGTCATTTGATTTGTCCACCTGCCCGGTTGCACTATAACCGGCTGCTGCTGCTGCTGCAGGTACTGCTGCACTTCTCCCAATGAGTGTTGTAATATCTTATCGTCTGGCAACACTTGATACGACGCATTGTTCCCGGATCGAAGCCAACGCGCCTTTCTGGCAGTGAAACGGATTAAGTGTACCCGATCCAACTTCCGGGTGTACGTGGTTCCAGCTGAATGGTTTTTTGTATCCTCCTGTTTTCTGGAACTTCCGGCCTTCGTTAGTTTTACTCGCAAAGAGAAGAGAAGCTGGACGGTATAGGTAGGTCGGGATGGTATACCGTTCACCGGATATGGTTATGCTTAGACGGATTAGAAGAGCAGCAAAAGCGTTGGGATAGGGTAGGTTTACGATACGCAAGAGTGACGGTGAAAAAGCGGGAAGTCAGGTGAATAAGATTGAGACAACGGAATTTGATGAATGGTTGATTTTGCACGTTCTTCCGGTTTCGCAGCTGGAACGGAGAGATTTACTGCTGGGTGTAGCATTCAGTTTTACGTACGAATGGTTCCTGACTGTGTGACATCATGATCAGGTAGAGCGTACGAATTCCGCTTTCAGACAATTGTCGGGCTGGTGGTGCATGATTGGAGAAAAATAGATGTCAATCATTGGTGAAACAATCGTGGAACAAATATTCCAATCATGTCACTGTGTAGCGATGATTCAAATTTTAGGGGAAGTGCACAACTTTGAAGTGTATGTAAAAAATTACTCAAATATTGTTAATCTGATACCGTGTTTTCTGCGTTTTCCATATAAGAACAATTGATTGGTTCGGTTGAGCTGAACGGGCATTAAGCCTTGTAGGGACTTATGTCTTGTGTTCAAGAATTGATAACGCAGCTGTCAAGGTCAAGGAAGACCGCCATTGCAGGCCTGCACTTTTCGAAGTTTTAGTGCCAGAAGGGAACAATTTTTAAATTTTAAATAAATCGTTCTTTTGGTGTCACACTGTTCAGCGGATCGCATTTGGCATTGTCAAACACGAAAATGAGAATAGATTCTGTCAAGACTACATAAATTGAAAGCATTTTTGGGTGGAGTGGAGCGACCGGTATTGATGCTCAAGAGAATAAACCTGCCAAAAAATCTCAATATCCTAAGATTTACACAAAGATCTAAAGATCTTGTCTACACAGATACTTTATCGGCGGAGGGGTAGGGTTGGTCGGATATTCACCTCTTGAGAGCATATTACATGATGTTTAATAGCTTCACAACAAAATATTTCTCAAATACTATCTTAATCGTTGTTGGAGCTATGATGATTATCTCTAACAGCTGTACTACCTATTCTATACCGAGTGGTACGTCATCCAGAGAGCATCTGGTCAACACTTTACCAATCAATTCGGCTCGTGGTTGCTTCGCTCCAACGCTCCAATGCACCTGCTCATGCCACCTTGTATACTGCGCTCTTGGGCGCCGTAATTATATGAGAGAGGCTTTGCAAGCTGCAGCTTTGTACAACTGCAAAGAACTCTGTCAATACAACAAAGTTTTAAAATGGAAGAAGATGACTAGAGGACCTTTGTAGCAATCCTAAAATGCTTAGCGAAGGCTACACGAAAGAAAGTAAAAACCCTTACCTCAGTGAATATTTAGAATTGCTATCTGTCTATAGGTCATCGTGTATTATTATTATAAATGATCAAAAAAGGGTGAAAAGCTTTCTAATGTTGTATTCCAACATATGTGGAATGTAAAAAAAAAGATCAACTAAATAATTTATCGATAAACTGCATCGCTTTCCTGCCTGGATAAATTCGTTAACGAATTCTTTGACTTTATGCTTTGACCATTAATCATTTGTTTCATCGCTGACCGCCGGAATGACCACGTTCACGGCAAGTGAAGCGATAAGGCAGATTTTCGTCTCATCTTTCACCAACCATCCGATAGGGACAGTTCCAACAGT
The DNA here is from genome assembly GCA_002091835.1 of Anopheles maculatus. Taxonomy (NCBI): domain Eukaryota; kingdom Metazoa; phylum Arthropoda; class Insecta; order Diptera; family Culicidae; genus Anopheles; species Anopheles maculatus. The sequence goes on from LULA01012551.1 coordinate 60,162, forward strand.
TCTGCAAACCCTTCGTCAAGTTAATCACAGCGCACACGATCTGTGGAGCATTGTTTTTCAGCCGGGCCTTCATCAACGGCAAAACGTTCCCGCACACCAGCACGGAGGTGGAAACATGGCTTCCAATTAATTTGCCACATGATCCAGCGTCGTGCAAAGTCTCGGGAGGCGAAATGAAAGTGAACACCGGGGCTAAATGGAGCGGAGCTGTGTAATGCTGAACGTTTGCCGCTTTGCTTCGGTTTTGTCCCTTGGAAAAAAGAAAACCTCCTCAACAAAGTCTCGTTGTAATGGGAACTGTTCGTTGGTGTATTTTTTTTTTACTTCTGTTTGCTTCCCTCTTTACTTGTAACGAGACGACAATGTACCGCGTTCCGGTCCAATATCATTGATCACGCGGGTTGAGTATTTTTTTGTTTAAGGTTCGCAGTAAGTATGAAACAAAGCTGATTCGTAGGAGACAGAGGTAAGGGGACACCAGGGAGTAGCGGATGCGTGGAATGAAAGAGAGTGCCAACAACAGAGAACACCGAAATGATCAAATCAGGCTCGGAAGTAATCCTCTTTCTTAAGTTATTTGGAGCTTTCTTGTATTCCCGGTGGAAGGTAGCGAGCGGAGTGATGAAGGACAAATGGTGATGGGTTTTCCTTTGCCGTGGGATTCCGATTGCGTATAGCTTTGATTTATGTGATTATTTCGCTGGGCTGGTTGCGAGCGAGAAGCTAAATTTTGTTTCATGTTTGTAGGTGTACTATGATGGTGGTGAATGTAACATTAAAATAGGATAATTTTGGGAATCCAAAGAAACCTACGCAGTCTTTAATGGAAGTCTATTGCGTCATATTCCAGAAAGGATTTCAATTCCATTTCTCCTAAAAGCTTGAATAGAACAGTGTTTGTTATGAGAATCGGAATTGTGTTTATGTGACTTAAAAAATAGATTCGGTGTTGCCAGCGATATATCCAATGTCACAATCGATCAGTGGAGAACTTTAAAGAGGTAAAATTACTGCTTCTTCTGGGAAAGGTCGGCATCCTTAGGGGGCTCAATATGGCATAAACTGAAGAGTGATCAATAAAGAAAATCAGTATCGTTCAAGGATTGGACTCATTATTGTGAACGGCTTGCACTGCGCCTGTCTTAGGAAGTCGTGCGAAAGTGCAACATTCGGTATAGAACATAAAATATTTGTTATAGGATAGCGGGATAATTAAGATTTCATTCCAAATCCTTTGAACTATTCATTTACTAGCTTTTATAAGTCTGCCTAGTCCTCATAAATAGGATAAATAATTTGAAAATTCCTGCATATAGTTGTAAAAGTACCCGATTACATCAGTATTAAATAGGTGAACTATCTGTGGAAACCAGAAGTCCAGAAACTTTTTCATACATACGACGTCATACATTTGAGCAGCATTGTACAGTACTAATAGTTGTAGTAATAGTGTTCATATTACGTTTCAATTACTAAGTTACACGAGAAACTATAATAGTTCTCGACTGTTTGTTTGATGGTGGGTTGTTCAAATATTTTACTTTCATATTACAGCACGTCGTTCCAACGTGCATATAGTTTTCCCAACTCCATTATCATACTTTATCGTTAGATTTCGTGCATTTCCAGCCAACGAAAGCCAACGACTCAACCGTTCCGGGCAGCTGCAAACATGAAACGCGAAAAAGTTTACAGGTCAGAAAGAGGCCATGAATAAACCAACGCCATTAAAATGGCGACCTCCTGTGCCCACGGACGTACGTGTTTGCCAGAGCGCGTATATTCTGGTTCTGGTGCGTGAGGTAATATCGCAGTATTGACATCTGGGGAGCGAAAAGAATCAGCAAGTGCTTTCTGCCGATGTGAAGGGAAACAATAAAGCAAACATTCACCTTCATTGTAAAAAAGCATCGTACAGGTGTGCTGGTAGAGATGATTTATAATTATAGCCGACGGTGGTTAGAAGCTTTGAACAAAGTAGCACATTAGAAGCAAAAAACAAGTTGACCTTGGTTTTTCACACAACGTAAAACGCGAAATTCGACATCCCGCTGCTATGGGAGCTCGGGCTGACGATGGGTTCCCACTTATACGGAGGGTCTGACGAAAAAAAAAGCTTTTACGCAAGGAAAGTCCTTCTGCTGCACGGAACCATGTCCAGGAGCGCACAAATAGCTCCGCAGGGGTGCACCCGGTCTGACCATTTGTGACCAGACCAGGGCAACCCGGCAAGATTAAAAGGAGCGTGAATTTTGCACGTCACGTTTCGGTTTATGTGCGGGCCCGGGTACGATGGTGGGGTCCATTTTCGTTGATACATGGGTTCTCTTTTTGAAAAATACATTACGTTAAAATTTGCTACCGCTTTGACCAACTGCTGTCGATGGATTAGCGTGAGTGGGGTGATGCGATGGATCTGATCTTTATCACGCACGTACAGTGTTGAATGATAAGCACACTTGAGATGCTAGAGTGTTTTGGGTGGTGTGTTGAATGGTCATGCATGCGAAAGAAGCACGGTTAGTCATCATCTTTCTAAATGGAGTTTTTGTTTTTAAATTTTCAATGCAGGTGATGTGAAATGTATAGGGATTTGTTTTACTACAATTACCTATTTTTTTTTTTTGGTGATTCCGTAAACAGGTTGGTTGACTGTTTGGTTTATAGTGATCAGTTGTGTTTTTTATTAGATATTTTCCGAGAAAGAATTACAAATGATCGTTAAACGTGAGAGACGTATCAAGGAAAACATCGAGATTTTATTGGTAGATCAACCAAACGAAATTATGTTACATTTCTGCGGACAAAGTAACAATTTATAAGAACCAAACCAAGTACACAACATTATTTAGCATCGAGGAAATTGTGGAGATGACGACAATTAGTACACGAGAACATTTTAAGGATTATAATAAGGAGAATAATGATTTAAGGATAAGGATGAAGATTTTAAGTTTACCAACGTACATGCGAACCTCATCGAAGGGAAGCACAAACATAGTCATTGACGAACAATAGGAATAACATGGGAAACAGAACACTACCCTCAGGAACACCTGACGATCCAACGAAAAGACTAGAAAAGCAATCCTAGATTCTAGTTTGATACGTTCTACCGTGGAGATGTGAATGGCCAACCAAGCCAGAATGAAACTTCCAAGGCCAAGTCTTTTCAATTTGGCGAGTAAAATTTAAATCAGAATACTGCCAAATGCTGATTTAAATTATAGTACAGACAGTATCTACCTGATAGCAAACGGACATGTTTCTGATCACAGACGAAACAAGGGACATGAGGTTGGCCAAGGGAGATATAGCTAGACGCATAAGGAAGGATTGATGAAAGGACAACGTAGTAAAACATTTTGACTATAGCAAAAAGCAGAGAGACACCACACGATATATCTCCCTTCTTATGTACTGGAACCAAAAATGCAGATTTTCAAACCAAATGTGTTATCAGTATTTTTGATGCAGTTATGAGCCCAATAGTTGAGGAACTTCAATTAAAGATTTTTTTGTAGTTTTATCCCTGAGCAAAACAGTTGGAGATAGTGAGGTCTATAGTGATCATCGGTTATAGTTGCTTCTAGATTTATAACATCTCTCCACTACGGCAGATAGACAAAAAGGACTAAAATTTTCCAGTCAACTTGGACCCAGAGATCAAATTATCTATCTAAGTAGTAAAGACTGACTAGATCAAAGGACCTTATTCTAGCAATTTGTAGCCAAGGTGAAGAAGCAACTGTTCGTCGATCATCAGATAAATCTGGAAAATTAATAAACATTTATTTTACTGATAAATTTAGTTTTGGTCTTTGCTATCTGTTGAAGGGTCGCTGTTGAGACCTTCTAAGTATATCATATGCTTAAGAGAATCTATGGCTTGACACAAAATATTCGACTAACACAAATAACTCTAACCAACAGAAATAACCAATTTTCTTTCGAAAAACCATAATTTTGCTACTTGAATTTCCTGTTCTCATCCGTCAAACTGTTTTGAACGTTTCGGTAAAGTAGGAAAGAAATCGTGTAGAAGAATAATTCTCCATTCCAGATGACACCATGACGAGGTGCGACCATTCTAGAAACATTCCTCTTAATCCTTGTCAAACCCATTCTCATCCTCCCTTCCGTATCGTTTTGTACAGTTGTTAAGCGGAAAAGACAAAAACAACCAAAATAAATAAAAGATACGTGAAGGTGATCCGTTCCTCGGCACGCTCCAAACTCTATGGCTTGACACAAAATATTCGACTAACACAAATAACTCTAACCAACAGAAATAACCAATTTTCTTTCGAAAAACCATAATTTTGCTACTTGAATTTCCTGTTCTCATCCGTCAAACTGTTTTGAACGTTTCGGTAAAGTAGGAAAGAAATCGTGTAGAAGAATAATTCTCCATTCCAGATGACACCATGACGAGGTGCGACCATTCTAGAAACATTCCTCTTAATCCTTGTCAAACCCATTCTCATCCTCCCTTCCGTATCGTTTTGTACAGTTGTTAAGCGGAAAAGACAAAAACAACCAAAATAAATAAAAGATACGTGAAGGTGATCCGTTCCTCGGCACGCTCCAAACAAATAGTACAGCGCGTTCGCACCGGTTTGTGCCGGCGTGTGGAAAATTGATGCCATTTGATGGGAAAAGATCAGGCTGGCGTTCGCACCATGTTTTCGCTTACCGGCAACACTCTGTAATACCTCATTTACCAGCGTGTTAACCAAGCGCACCAGACGATGCGAGGCTTCCGAACGAAGGCACGAAAATCATTATGAGATGCTTGTCACATACGGTGCCGCGACGTGGGCTTAAAAGTGGCATTTTGTCGCCGTGTCGCTGTCGACGAGCGTACCGGGCACGCTGATACAAATGTCTTTCGTTCGGCATTACAACACGTTACAGCAGGGTCGGGATGTATGGATTTGTGTGGAGAATGATCGAGAGAGGCACACACATGCACACACACACACACACACACACACACACACACACACACCACAAGCACATACATGTAATAAAGCACCATCAGCTTCTCCATTTTATTCAGCCAGTACACATGCACAACAACCCCAAAATGAAAACAAAAATTGAATAGAATACGCTAGCAAAGGCGAAAGGATGCCGCAGAATCGTAGCCGTTTGAGGAGAGCAAAATCCTGCGATGTATAAAAGATGGCCCGTTTGGGAGGTTCACACCGCTACCGCCATGGCCCTTTGCGCCCTCATGTCCTGCTAACCGGGGCTCTGAATTATAGTTGTTGTTCCCGGGCGTGTTATTGTTCGCCGGGGAAAATGGCGTCCCGAAAACGAGATAAACAAGACGATAAATGAAAACGAATCATCGAAGCGAACGGTGCTCGGCGTGAAGGTGGGCGTTTTGCGCAACGGGGAACATAATGATTATGAAACGTTGTTTGGTGTCGGTGGCCAGTGACCGGTTGGGAACGGTTGTGAGGTTGGTTTTTTGCTCTGTGTGTCTCTCTTTCTCTCAAGCTCTGTCCCGTTGTTTCTAGACCGAGAAGGATGATTGTGGATTATGTTGCAACCCATTCATTACCGTCGCGGAAGGCGTCGTACGAGTTCGCGTTCGACGAGGTGCCTCGAACGGAGGTTAGGTGGTTTTGGTTTTGAAGGATTATGCTTTACCATCGTTTGTTTGGTAGATTCTAGTGAAGCTCGGATTTTTTTTGTTTGGCTCTAGACCACTTGGCACTTTTTTTCCACAGATTGCAGCACCTCGTGGATCGGTGTGGCATCGTTGTTGCTAGTGGCAATTACTTATAACGTGTTTGTTTTTCATTGTGGGTTGCTTCTGTGGTGAAGTGTGTGAACCACTAGTTCAAGTAATTAATTTTCGTGCCAAGGCAAACGAAAACAAAAAAGGCGAGAACGAATAAATGGGGAAAGTGTTTATCCATTTGTATAGCATGCTTGTTGATAGGTTTTGTGCGGTGGTTCAGGAATAGAGATCGTTCCTTGAATATCCAATTAAAAATGCATATCTTAAGGAAATGAGCGTTGAGCTGTTTGTTGAATCTTTTTAGAGCAAAATAGATCTTTGAGCGATTTATTATTAAATTCATCGGGACGTGAGTGGTTACTTTCAACCATAAATGGAGATTTGTAATAAATTAAGGTCGGATATAATACACTAAAATGTAGTTGGACGTATAGATCGGCTACAATTATCGAATGCGGTGTGTAACATGTCTGATTTGTATCGATCATCAACGACATTAAACTCATGGCTCATTAAGATAAACGGATCAGTCGTCCAGTCGAGTCGTCGAGTCGAGAAAGGAGCACCATCGAATTGATCCGATTATCGAGAAGCTCTGCGACTAGTAATAGCGACTAGTGTATTTTAAATGCGCTGATGGCTGATTAGACATCAAATGCGAAGCTTCAATATCTGACCGTCATAACATCATAAACCGTCAACATATCATCGTAATCTATGCATCTTATCTTATCGTTGCATTGCATCATATTCGATACCGCTGCAACTGTATCGATATAATGATCTTCGAGGCCGCTCACGGTCTAGCGCCAAGTTCTGCCAATTCAATATTCCGGCAGTTCTGGCGGACGCACTCCATTTCAATTTTAGTCTACTACGCCTCCGCGGTCCAAGTGGACGGCCTAAAAGGACTTTGCGGGCTGGGTCGTCCGGTCATTCTCATGACATGCCCAGCTCACCGGAGTCTGACGAGCCTAATTCGCTGCACGATGGTAAGATCACTGTACAGTTCGTAGAGCTTGTCGTTGTAAAGGCTCCTCCATTGTCCTTCCACACATACGGAGCCAAAAATGCTTTTGAGCATCTTCCTCTCGAACGCGGCTAAGAGGGTTACGTCAGTTTTAGCCAGAGTCCATGTCTTAGAGACGCATGTGAGTAATAGGATTATAAGATAAAGAGGAGCTATAATAAGATTTTATACTTAAGAAGGAACTCGGGCTTCAATGAAACGGCCAAGGACTTCTTCGTTCTGTTTACTTGCGCTAAAAAGTTAACTTGCTGATTTGTTTCATCAGGCCTATTAGTTGGTTATCCTATGTTGCAACATGCTTCAACTAGTCGTGAAAACTCAAAATAAGTATCAAAGAGTGCTCCTGACACAGTTTTTGCGTTCGAGAACAGATAAATGCACCATCGAATAAGGGTTGAAATACCTTTGCATGCAAAAAAAACTCGTATTTTTACAAAATCTGACGACGAAGTGATAGGAAGGATAGGAAGAAAGATTTTGTCCTGTATGCAAACAAATTTGTATTTGTACCTAATCAAATAAACTATATTTCCTTGCATTAATGTTCTACTTTTCCTTCCTATTTACGTGCAACGTACGTACAATTTAGACCGAATAAACATGAAGCAACAAAAAGAGTCATAAAAGTTCGATCGATTCACCACTTACCGGCACGGTCAGGCTATCACCAAATATCTATGCTAACAAGCCTCTCCTAAAAATGGACAGTAAAAAAAACCTATCTTTTGCTTCATCCGGTAATATCTATTTTTAACTCCCAAGAGAGCAGTCGACCACCGTGTAGCTGTGTACCGTTTCTCGTATCTTCACTTTATACCAAAGATCTGAAGACGATACTGTGGTTAAGGAGATGGTGGTTCAGGATAAGGCTGGCCTGGTTGGACTTCCGTACCGGTCGGCAACAACTAACGACAGTCTCATGAATTTCTATCAGATTTTTATTTGCTTTTATTCGTTAGCACAGAACGCTGTACACTAGCCGCAAGATCTACGCTTTTGGGTGTAGCGCAGGCCCGTTCTTGGAAGGCCTGCAAAACCGTGTACAAAACGGGTTTGTGGTCGAACCGATGATATGCGATACAGTGCATAGAATTGTAGCGCCCGCTCTCGCACAAGCTCATGCACGACATTTTTTCTCGTCCAGACGATGATACTCAAACGGGGTGAGGGCTTTGAACTTCCGCTTCCGGTTAGAGTGATTCTCGCCTTTCGCACAGCACCGTGTGAGGAGGGAAAAATTCGCATCACAATCTGAACAATTTGTTTGCTCTGATGTTTTTTTTCTCCTACCTCTTTATGTGTGTGTGTGTGTGTGTGTGTGTGTGTGTGTAAGCATACTTTAGACTTCCAGTTAGGGGTTTCGCTTGGAGGCTCTGCTCCATCCGATGTCGTTTTTATATTCGATTGCTGAGCAAATACTAGCACCGAACGAATCAGGAATCGATCGCATGAGCCTTGGTAGGGGTGTTTGACGCCACCATTGAAAATAGGCGATGTTTTCTTCCACTTTCGAACGAAACGGATCGATGTGTGGACAAACAAATAGTTAAATATAAAAAAAAACAACAGAGAAAAGGAAAGCATAAACTTCTATGTCCCACATTCTTTGCGATCTTTAATATCGGCTGAGAAGGAGATGGCTCAAGAGGCATTTTGCTTTGAAATTGTAAAAACAAAAAAAGCCCAACACGGGTATATGTGGGAAAAGCGGCATGGATAAATGAAAAGAGAGAAAGAAAAAAAGTCGTTTGCTGCGGGTGGTTTGCTAGCGATTAGTTGCTATAGTCAGATGGATGCATGTGGCCCAGACAACCCGCTCGTTTGCCAGGTGTGGTTATCGTGCGAGAGTGGATTTTAAATTTGCTTTGAGATTTATCGCAGCGGTATTAGATTTTATGGAAGAATTAATTGAATTGCTTCACCCGTGCTTCCGACACAATGGCGAGCACGGCGCAGGATGAGAGATTCTATTGATGGAACGGATCAACTTTTTTGTTTGTTGTGTAAAGCTCTTTGTCTATGGTTGTGAGTAGAATGAAATAAGTTTAAATGGAGTTTCGAATTTTTGTTGTATGAATACTTCTTCTCGAAGTGACAATTATTAACAAGAATTCAAAGTTATCAGAGAGTTTTTTATATTATTTTTATTCATTGACTGTATTACTAGAGATTCATGTTACAATTGGTTAACATCAAATAGAAAATCAAATAATTATACGAAAATATATTTAATTTGTTGAACAAATACACATTTATTTCTTTATGTACCAAATATCCTTATCACCAGTTCTTTTATAGGTTACAGGAAAAATAATTCCATTTCTAAACAATAGTTATCACAGCTCGTTTGCGGTTGGCAGGATAACTGCAGCTCGCTTCTCAATGTACTCACAGAGATGAGAAATCACTTAATATGTATGTCACATGCAATAGGATTGAAATTAAATTTGATTGAAAGCAATTACAGACTATTGTCTGTTAGTTAGGTCCGTAAAGGGTGCCGTTTGTCGAGACACGTTATGGAACACATGTTATTACCGGGCGTAATTGGTATGAGATGGTCGGAGACCTAATGGAATTATTGAACTAGTTTTTATCTCCCTGGAGGATTACTAATTGAATGCTGTGTGTACCGGGGAATCAACCTTAAACATCGAGAAACCTATTTGCAACAGCTACCAACAAAAAAATATTGTTATGCAAGGCTAGCTTAAAGGGTGTATTTTAAAAAATGTGGCAGAAAAATGTATTTTATTTATAGTCTTAAGCTTGACTTCTTCACAAAGATGAATTCTGTTGCTTTTTCAGATAAATATTGTACAACATAATTGTATCTGAAACACAGTGAACGCGATACAACCAGCTTTCTGCCAAACAGTTAATACATGAGAAGGATTCATTTCACTTCACCGGTTGACCTGAATAATGAATGTGCCTCAAGTGCCACATAAAAAACAGTAGAGCGTCGTGTTGCAAAACAAAAACGGAAAGAAAAACTAAAACAGAACAACTTTTAATTACACAACCGTAGAATCTTGCCATCCTCCTTAGTAGTGAGCTCGGACCTTGGTTTCCTTTTGTATTTTGCCGTCGCCACCTGGTAGTGTGCATCTTGTGGGGGTAGAATTACACGGCTCCGGCAGTCACAGTCTGTCGGTGACAGCTGAGAAGCAGCCGTCCTTCCGGTTCTTGTTGATTCCAGAGTCCGAAGTGTTTGCCTCGCGAGAAGACTTTTTTTTTTGTGCTCCAGTTTCGCTTCCAAGACCTAGCAGTCTATGAGCCTGCTGAAGACAGGTTGAGACCGAGCGGAAACTACACTGGGCACGATAGTAGCACACAAACATGGCATACCCATGTTGGTGTTCGGAACGCATGCATATGACCTAGCCTCGAGTTTTTCTGTGCCCCAATGTGTTCCAGTGGTGCTGATAATGAGCGCAATCGTTATAAAGCTCCAGTTTGTAAAGGAGCCAACGAGAGAAAGATGTTCAGTTCAACAATTTTCCCTCTGTTTGGCTGTTTGTGTGGCATAGGAGGTGCGGTTTCGTTGCAGGTGCATCGTAAAAAGGTAAAAGGGGTTCATATGTACATGAGTGGGTAATTGGAGCGAGTTTTCATGGTCCAAAATATGAGCGAAACAGGAAGGCATTGTTGTGCTGTGGTACACTGGCATCTGTGAAAGTATAGCACGGGTTAGTGAATTTTGATGTTTCTCCCGTTAGCCAATGGTTTCAAATTGTTTCAACAGACTACTCTGCCAAACTAATAATTATTAAACCAGGTCGGTGTGGTAACAGTCTAATTATAGACAAGTGAGTTGGTTCATGGTTCATGCGCTGAGTGTTCATTAAGACAGTGATTATTTATTTTGAGACGCTATTCCAACCTATTTGAAGTACTAAAGCATCACAATATGTATAGCGGATACAGGCTAGCTTATATGAACGCCTGCCTGGCACGAGGTTGTTCTCTTAGTCAGGAATGTTTCTAAAAAGATAAAAATTCTCAAGTAAATTGAATGAGACACCTCCCAAAGTCCTGCTGCTGTGGGAAATGCTTACACTAAATTAGATAATCCCGCTGTCATCCATTTGCCTATCGGTTCCGCACGCCACCGTGATACAAAGCAAACGTAACTTGTAGCATACACGCGAAAGTATAAATATGGCACGATTTTAATTAAATTTTCATGACAAAAATTCACTTAGCTTCTGGCAACGCTTATGAATTTTATCGACGCCCGTAGTAACACAAGCATCACCCGTTATCGCACCATCACGCACATCCGCACAAGCGAGTGTTTGCTCTTTTCTTTAAATTTGTTGAAACAGTATGCCTATCGAGCTTTTGTCAGGGGTTTTATGAAGAGATGGAACAGCAGAAAAAAAATGCACGCAAAAAGGAAAACTGAAAACAGTACATACACAAAAGCGTATGCGCTGAGCTTTTCTTTAAATTTGTTGAAACAGTATGCCTATCGAGCTTTTGTCAGGGGTTTTATGAAGAGATGGAACAGCAGAAAAAAAATGCACGCAAAAAGGAAAACTGAAAACAGTACATACACAAAAGCGTATGCGCTGAGCGTTGTGCCTGTTCCCGGAAGCTGTCACTTTGAATTTTTTCACCCTGCTTACGACACTCTCCCGATGGTTACAATTTTATTAAGTCACATTTTCTCAAACACAGCTCTATATTTCGGGGAAACTTAAACCGAGCCAAGGGTATGGCAAAAGGCTGGAATTTTCATCTGAAAAATATCTGCTTACAAACATTCTACAGTAGTTGGCGAAGGCCGTTATCCGTGGGTCGTTGTATTGTTTGTTTGAGGTACTGTGAATATTGTTCTAGTTTGATTTAATTTAATTTCTCGCAGGATTTAAGCAAAGTAATACTTTATAAAAATGGCATTAGCTTTGTGTTTGTATTTCAATTTTTTTTAAGATTGCCAATGTGTTTGAGCCATTGCTCTGATTCTCTTTATAAATCTTTCAATGATGAATTTTGATCACGATAAATGTATAGGATTATCCATTAAAAATAACACTTAACAGGAACATCAAGTCCTTTTATGTAATCTCGTATGTTAAATTAGATACATTAGTAGCACTGTTGCTTGTAAAGTTAATGTATTTTATATACAATGAAAATCCTGAACAATCTTTGCTACAGTTTGCTACAGTAGTGTTTTGCATTTTCAGAGCGTCTATTCCAATGATGAAATACCTTCAACCACGTTTTGTTCAAAAATCTCTTTCGTTGCAATTTTCTGCATCGTCAAGCCAAAACGATTAGTGGATGTTTGCTTTTGCAGGTGAAAAACAGCCAAATGGTACACACCATTAGCGGTCGGAGTCCCATCAATCTTACGGATACTTTAGTGTAGCTTAACAATTGGGCTTGCCATTTTACTGTTGAAATGACCCGCAATGCGGTTCGGTGTCAAATGATGCCTTCTGGCAAGACTTATTGTTGTGTAGCATGACCTTTTCTGATTGAAAGTTTGCAGGCAAATACCTGGAAGATCTATGACGCGAGAAAAGTAGAGCATTAGTGACCTAAGCTGATATATTTTTGAAATTGAAATGTTGGAACGGGAAATTCATTCGAAGCAGAAACAATACCAAGTTCTTTTTGCTCTGGAAAGTTGATCCTCGTTGTGAGGGACCAATCGAGATGGGATTCGATTCCCAGTCCTGACGTGTAAGGCGCTATTGTCTCTGCCAATAGACTACGCTGAGACGTAAAACAATACCAACTAGCAGTATTGTTGCCCATGTTTGCGTGATCATCAAATGCTAAAATATAAGTTTTAAATAAAAATACCTTTTGCTAAACCCTTCTTTAGATAATCCCGCTGTCATCCATTTGCCTATCGGTTCCGCACGCCACCGTGATACAAAGCAAACGTAACTTGTAGCATACACGCGAAAGTATAAATATGGCACGATTTTAATTAAATTTTCATGACAAAAATTCACTTAGCTTCTGGCAACGCTTATGAATTTTATCGACGCCCGTAGTAACACAAGCATCACCCGTTATCGCACCATCACGCACATCCGCACAAGCGAGTGTTTGCTCTTTTCTTTAAATTTGTTGAAACAGTATGCCTATCGAGCTTTTGTCAGGGGTTTTATGAAGAGATGGAACAGCAGAAAAAAAATGCACGCAAAAAGGAAAACTGAAAACAGTACATACACAAAAGCGTATGCGCTGAGCGTTGTGCCTGTTCCCGGAAGCTGTCACTTTGAATTTTTTCACCCTGCTTACGACACTCTCCCGATGGTTACAATTTTATTAAGTCACATTTTCTCAAACACAGCTCTATATTTCGGGGAAACTTAAACCGAGCCAAGGGTATGGCAAAAGGCTGGAATTTTCATCTGAAAAATATCTGCTTACAAACATTCTACAGTAGTTGGCGAAGGCCGTTATCCGTGGGTCGTTTTATTGTTTGTTTGAGGTACAGTGAATATTATTCTACTTTGATTTAATTTAATTTCTCGCAGGATTTAAGCAAAGTAATACTTTATAAAAATGGCATTAGCTTTGTGTTTGTATTTCAATTTTTTTTAAGATTGCCAATGTGTTTGAGCCATTGCTCTGATTCTCTTTATAAATCTTTCAATGATGAATTTTGATCACGATAAATGTATAGGATTATCCATTAAAAATAACACTTAACAGGAACATCAAGTCCTTTTATGTAATCTCGTATGTTAAATTAGATACATTAGTAGCACTGTTGCTTGTAAAGTTAATGTATTTTATATACAATGAAAATCCTGAACAATCTTTGCTACAGTTTGCTACAGTAGTGTTTTGCATTTTCAGAGCGTCTATTCCAATGATGAAATACCTTCAACCACGTTTTGTTCAAAAATCTCTTTCGTTGCAATTTTCTGCATCGTCAAGCCAAAACGATTAGTGGATGTTTGCTTTTGCAGGTGAAAAACAGCCAAATGGTACACACCATTAGAGGTCGGAGTCCCATCAATCTTACGGATACTTTAGCGTAGCTTAACAATTGGGCTTGCCATTTTACTGTTGAAATGACCCGCAATGCGGTTCGGTGTCAAATGATGCCTTCTGGCAAGACTTATTGTTGTGTAGCATGACCTTTTTCTGATTGAAAGTTTGCAGGCAAATACCTGGAAGATCTATGACGCGAGAAAAGTAGAGCATTAGTGACCTAAGCTGATATATTTTTGAAATTGAAATGTTGGAACGGGAAATTCATTCGAAGCAGAAACAATACCAAGTTCTTTTTGCTCTGGAAAGTTGATCCTCGTTGTGAGGGACCAATCGAGATGGGATTCGATTCCCAGTCCTGACGTGTAAGGCGCTATTGTCTCTGCCAATAGACTACGCTGAGACGTAAAACAATACCAACTAGCAGTATTGTTGCCCATGTTTGCGTGATCATCAAATGCTAAAATATAAGTTTTAAATAAAAATACCTTTTGCTAAACCCTTCTCAGTATTACACAAACACATCTAGCAGTTTTGCATTTTGTGCGTATAGCTTAGTTTAAGAGCTAATTAATCTGGATTATAACTTAGTCGGGCGATAATCTTACTGCTTTAAGTTTGAAAATTTGTTCAGCTAGAAGTGGCGATATTGTTCCTCATTCCTGCATGCCATTCCTTCATTTTCCACTCAACTCAGGCTTTTGAAAATCACGCCGTGGAGCTATTATAAAGCAAGTGGCACAAATTTTCCCGTCCAGTGTCACCGGTAACGGAGGAAGGGGCA
>KZ063144.1:0-26016 GCA_002091835.1 Anopheles maculatus
CACATCAAACCGATCGATCAGATTGTCCTTCTGGCCCTGCCATGGCATCCTAAGAAAACGACCGGAAAGAAACGCAGAAAAGTCGAACATAAAACAAACCGCCCCTTGTTGCAAAATTCTATCGCTTCACTACAAAGGAATGGGAAAAGCATTAGCTTGCTGGAGGTGTGTCCGTCCCGGTCTGGACAATCACGTTGCAATTACGCGTTTGCGCAGGGAACAAGGTGGAACAGGAAATGTGTAGTAGTTTTGCTACAGACGTCCCAAAGGAACCGGATCATGTCCGCGGGTGGAAGAGAAGTGCGAGAGCATGAAAACTACAAGAAGAACGGTAAAGAAAAAAGGTCCCAGGGAGAACCAGCGCTCCCTGTGCATTGAATATCACTTGCATGATTGCAGGATTCTCGGCAGCTGTCGCGACGCTCGCATCCAGGTGTATTTTGCATTTGCGCCCATGCACTTGAAGGAACTGTGTCGGGTCGGCTTTCTGTGTTCCAACGATGGTCCGGTGACCGGTCCGGCAAATGCACATGGAAAAGGGAAATGGAATTTCAATCAGTACAAGGTCAACGCAGAGACGGCTGCAGAACCGGTTCCGACCACACATACAATACGCTCGTAGAAGTCCTGCCTTCGTTCGGCCCGCTTCCGATAATCGACCAGCATGCCCCGGATCTTCTTTTCCTGTTTGCGCGCTTCGTGCCACATTTTGAGGGGTTGGTTAGAATGTTTCTTCCCGATACTCGTTCTACTCTTTCCGCTTCCGGTTTATTCTTCTACCGAATACAAACGCTGTTCGTAATGTGGTTCTTGTGCTTGGCAATAATCTTGGACGATATTCACATCTTAAACTACGAATGTTTTACACCGTTCCTAGTTGGTACAACAATAGAAAACTGTTAAGTTTATCATTTTTCCGTAAAAAATCACTTTCCACTTCTTGTCACTACACATTTGGCACATTTTCTGCAAACAGCGTTAAAGTGTTGGAATCTTTTGGCCCTTCATTTACGCCCGGCTTTTTGTCGCACTTCTTGCCAGACTGACTACTCGCCACGCCACAAGCCCACCAGACGCCGGCTTCCTAATTTAAGATAAAGCTTACGGCCCCGCGGAGGAAAATACTTTCGCTTCGAATCGGGTCGTATTTTTAACACACTGTCTTATCTTTTTCGCCGCAACACTTAGAATGTGGCTATTTTTCAGCCAAAATAAAATGCACGGTTTTCCGATGCGGCAAAACGAATGCACAATTTTTTGTTTGTGCTTGCCTGTTTGACAGCAGCTGTGACAGTTAGCACGCGACTTCTCACCTAGACGATTGTAGCGCCAATGCAGAATGTAGCGGATAATAGCAAAACTAACCCGAATTCTTAAATACCTCTAGAACGACGGTTATTTCTTTTTTTTTTTTAATTCCATTAGAACGGCCTGGCCGTATTGCTTTTGACTTGTTTTTACCCGTAGCAGAATAGTCAGTCCTGCGTACCGGGGAGGCGGTCCGCCGGGATTCGAACCCCGGTCCTGCCGTGTGAAGACCGGCGCCGCTATCGGATACACCACCGGACCGCCCCCGACGGTTATTTCTCTTCCTGCAAAAAAAAAATTATAACCAAAACAAAGCAGAGATGATTCAATAACTTCCAAAAACTGGACTTTTATTACAATTTAAAATAGTCAAAAAACTTGTATGTATCGAAAGAAAAAAAAAAGGGGAAACATTACTTTATCTCTCCGGGACTTAATATTTCTCCAAAATCCGATTGGGTAGGATGTGTGTTGAACGTCGAGAAGGAAAAATCTGTCCCATCGCTACTTGCAATCTGACCGGCAGATGAGCCATCACTTTTTGAATCGACGCTGTACTGTATGGCACCTGCGGAGAAACAAGCCGACACAGCATCCGAACCTGAATCATATTCGTTTTCCGACACAACCGGAGTGCTATATTCAGCTGCATCCAAAACATCGGATACGCTAGATAAAGCTTTCGTCGGGGAAAATGATATCCCAGAGGAAGACCTGAAACTGCAATCGTCCTGTAGCTTTCTGTCGCCTTGCAATGAATGTAAAAACTTTTGTACAGCTTTCTTGGCGGTTTCAGCTCTGTCCGCACCGGTTGACGATGGTGGTCTTTCGCCGCTACCCAGTTGATAGATTTTGCGAATAGTTTTAGCATAGCGTGGATTACGTTCGAATAGCTCCCGCTGGAATTGCTTATGGCCGTATGGAGGACTTGTCGTAGGACGAGACGACGCCTGTTCGTCGAATGTGCTCTGACAGCCAAAACATTCACATGATCTTGAGCGCAAGGCTGATGATGCAGGACGAACGGGAACATGTTGTCGCGGAATCGGCTCTACATTTGCAGCAGGATTTTCAACATTCTGTGCACGCTTTACTACCCTCGATGTTTCCTCGGCTATCTTCTCGATGTTGCCCTTAAGAACTTCCAGATTTTCCGTCAATTCGTTACTCATTTTCATGTTTTGTGATTGTACCTCAAGAGCCGACTTCCAAATGCATGGATTCTCCAAAAATCGATTACGAGAAGATTTCCCGATGGATGCTGCCTCGTCTTCAGATTCAGACGGTTCGCTGTACGACCTTTCGCCGGGTGGACTACGCAGAGCCGGAATGCTCGAAACTTCAAGTAAACTTCTTTGACATTGTACACTTGTAGGAAGTTTCTTTGCTTGTTCAGCTCTTTGAGGTTCTGGGATCGTAGCTTCTCTGCTCGCATTGTTCTTCAAATTAAGAAGCTTTCGTATATCTTCTTCCTCCACCTCTTCGAAATCGTTCTCAGTACTGGAGCCGCTAGAATCTTCATCGGACAAGGTAAGCAATATCTCAGTGCTCTTCTTCGGCGGAACCAGCTTGCGATAAATGTTTACGAAAGGGTCTAAATATTTGTTCGGTGTGTTGCTGTGCTTGATCACCTTACACGCTGACCGGGGTATACGTATCTGAGAAAGTTTACCAGCTCCACTGTCCTGAACGAAAGTTGAATTGTTTTCTGAGTCACTTGATTCATCGTGTGACGCGATCTGTGGTTCATCCTTCTCACTACTCGGTTTCGACGGTTCTAGTACAACCACTTTCTTCGCTTCGTCTGTCTCAGTCGGAAGCTTTTTACTTCCAAAATTTTCTGTTACCGCTTCCTTTTGGCCTCGTTTCAACTCCAAGTACATTACGTTATCGTTCGACAGTTCGTCACATGTTTTATCCTTTCTATCGATGATCGCTACGCTTGCGGTTTGTTGTACCTTCAGATTAGCATCCCAGCGACCTTTGATCGAAACGCCAGGCAGGACATGACTTGTACACCCCAGCGCATCTATAGTAGCAACGTCAACTGGTTCAGATACCATTTCCTGAGTAGGTGCCTCATGGTCAGACTTTTTGTGCTCGTCGTCATTGTAGTTACCATTTAAATCACTTTCCTTACTTTCAATCTGAACCATTGACCCGATATCCTGTTGATCGGGGTTATTTGCTTGTTCCACCTGTTCTTTGGCAACATTTTCAGCATCTTGTGCTACATTTTCCGACCCATGCTTTTCTGCCTGCATCTGTATAAATCTCTCAAACAGCAGCTTAAACTGCCCATCGGAAAACGTACGACCCGTCGGTGGCTTTACTTGCTGCCTGGACGTTGATGCAGGAGCTGTAGCGGGAGGAGTCGCACGTGGTTTTATGACGGGCCGGGAACGAAGCTCACAAGCACTTGGGCACTTTGCTGATCTCGCAGTCAATGGTGGTTGGACACCGCGTTGTACGTTCGTTCTCTTTGCCACGGTACGTTGCGAAACAAAGTTCACATTGGTTCCAACAGTACGTACCTCTGGTGTGGTTGCTACGGTTACTTTGTTGTTCAACTGTTCCGGTTGATCGGACAGCACATTCGCCACTTCCCGAGGAATGTCTTCTTGCGTCACCGTGATAGCGCTTTGATCTTTAAATGGACACGCTCGCACTTCGTATCGAACAATAATCTTCTCTGGTTCCGGCTGTGGCAGCAACCAAGCTTTCGGTGTCGAAACTTTCTTGTTGGATCGCTTTTCCGGCTCACACTGGACACCATGCTCATCGAACGTGACGATGGTTTTTCTCGTTTCACGGACGAATTTACGCGCGTACGCAATCAGATCATCAACGTCCGCCTTCTTGAGCATTTCCGGTTCGCTTTCTTTCACCTGGCACAACGATTCCACCGTCCGGGTAGCTTGTTCACTAAGAAAATCTATCTCATCGTACAGTTCCTTAAATCCCAAGCGCAACGCATCGAACGAGTGGCGTACGGTAGTGTCGTCCTCGACACTGGACGGCGTGAAACACTCTTCGTCTCGCATCCTGAACGATAACTGAATGACTAACGCAAAGGTTCGTTTGAGCAGTCGGGCTAATGGAACACCAACCAACCAGTTGCTAGGATACATCGCCCAAACAACACGCTGCTCGTTACGGTTGGATGACGCCGATGATGCACATGCAGTCCCGGAACAAGGTAACAAAAACACAATCAAGCGCGCGTGGTTTGTCGATAGATTATAATTGTAGACTTTTTTATATAATATTTATTTGTTTTTCCATTCGTTTCAATATAATTGTTTCAATATGTACAAAATGTTTACGCAGGATCGCCCAGCATCAAT
The DNA here is from genome assembly GCA_002091835.1 of Anopheles maculatus. Taxonomy (NCBI): domain Eukaryota; kingdom Metazoa; phylum Arthropoda; class Insecta; order Diptera; family Culicidae; genus Anopheles; species Anopheles maculatus. The sequence goes on from KZ063144.1 coordinate 4,656, forward strand.
GTTAGTACACTTTCCAATGTCTAAGAACTGCACCTTCTGCATTGTTTACAAGTGTTGGCTTATATCGCTACAGGCCCCCTCTACTACATCATGCCTGTGTGGATGGGATGAAGCAATGGTAATGTCTCAATGTGTGCCTTTGTTTACTTGTCGGCATAATTTGTAGCACACCATTCAAGCATCAAACCTTTGCCATGCTTAAAGAAATTACAGGACCACGGTATTGTCCCCTTCCTATTATCCCAGCTATCAGGTAATTCATCATTGTCATCGGACAGACAGACTCGCTAGTAAAGTTGTAACATGCACGTGCACGATCCAAATCGCAAAAAAATCGTTTTCGATCGTCGCTGGGAACGCATGAACCACACCATCAACAGTAGGGGTAGTAAACGCTTCCACAGGTGAGATCGATCGATCGTACATTCTTTCTCTTGCTTTTTTTTCTTTTGTTTACAAGTATGTACATATATGGCGAGTGTTGTGTTCCAATGTGACGAAAGCGCCGAGCCTTTTTGACGAATGTGTGAAACCGATCATCTGCTGAACATTCCAGCAATCACGATCGCACACACCGTAAGGACATCGTGTCGCGCAACGTCAGTTTTGCTTAATTAAATGTACAAATTGAAAAATGAAAACTGAAACAACGTCCTCTTGCACCGACTGTCTCTCTTTGACAGGGTGCCAGAATCTGAGGGTCGAGGACATGGTGGTGATGATGAGAGCCCCCATTAACATGAAGAGGAGTAGTAGAGAACATTATCCTAACGAAACAAGACGCTACTGTAGTGTACCACCCTTGTGTGTATGAGTGTTTATAGTAATGCTTAACTGTTAACTTCTTCTCGCTTTACTGCTATTACTTTCTCTTAGGTTTGCTTGGCAAAAAAACTAACAAACGCTGACCCAAAACCCACGTGACGGTCGGTTTTACCAACGCCCCTGTTTAGTGGCTTTAGTCTGCTATTGAGTAACGAAAATTTGGAACAATTCTTATACTGTGAAAGCAAGAAAGATTTCACGGCGCGCCATAAATTCTAAGTAGTACTGCTAGGTAAGCTTAAGCAAACGATAGTGACTGGCCGATCTTGTATGGATCTTCTCCGGGAGAATCGCATTGCTTAGACCATTTGTTGCGGTCAAAGACATTCGACTCCTTCACATAATAACACTCTACCATACTGCACAATCATATATATATATTTATAGCAACTATCAAGTCAACGATTTACGCATGCATTTGGGGGAAGAAACGGAAAGGCTGCTCAAATGATCAACGAAAGACGAGAGTGAGAATGGAACGATCCTATATCAACAAACAATTCATCAGCTACTAAAGTGGTCGGATCGGCCTACTATGATCAGAAACGACACTATCGCGCGCAAAAAACACTATTGGCCTATTGGTTTCGGGTAGCTTTCACTGTAAACGTTGCTACAACTACTACTACTATTACGTGACGTGACGTGACGTTGTGTGTGTGTGCGCCGAACAATAAACTATCTAAAAATGTTAATCCTCTTTCTCTCTCCCAGACACACACACACACGCACACACTGCTAATAACTTAAACTTGCTGTGCTGGGCCCGTGTTGCATCCACATCCTTAACGCTTTATGCTATATGTATGTATATGCTCGATTATATTGCGCAAAGAGGGTTAAGTTGTGTTGGTAAACTGTGCATCTCGTTATGTCGCCGATACTGGGTCGATGATACATCATGCTAAATTGCTAAAAAGGTTTGCTGATTTCACATGCCTATTATAAGAGAGTCAACGTCACACCACACTGCCACCTTCTTTCCTTTCAAACTGACGATGTAAATTGGGTTTCGCTTTATGATTCGTTATGCTTTGATTGTTTGGTTTAGTTTCCTTCGTTCGTTTGTTTGCTAATGTTTTTTTTCCTCCTTTTACGCGGGGTTAGCATTCAAAAGTTGTGGTTACTTGTATATCTTGTAAGTAGCTAAGTAGTGTCGGTTATGTCCCACAAACAAACGATTCGATTGCTATATATTCAAGATATTATTCATATCGTTCAAAGGTACTTCATCTGTTTTGCTGGTTGCTGGTTGCTATCATACACGCACGTACACAAAACACACACACACAAACATGTAAATGTGCTCACCCCGGGAGGGTCACAAGTACAACGGTCACAACTAACATTGAAAAGAAAAGAAAACAAAACAAAAAAACAATAAAGCATATAAAAGTATAATATAAGAATACTCACCTTGGTAATGGAAAATGAGCAAAACCATATATCGACAAGAAACAGAAACGAAACCATAGATAAAACTAAAAGCAAAAAAGAACGGAAACAAATGAAACGTTTTTTTTTTCAGAAGAAAATAATTGAATTTTCACTGTATTTGCAATATTTGTGTTCCATCAATCTTCAATCCCTCCGTTCGCTCGCGTCCTCACAACCCAACTAACGATCTTCTCTTTCTCTTTCCAATCCTTGTTGTTTGTCATAATGCAATAATTGTATTCTCTTCTCTTGCAGAATCGAACAGTGTAACTAATTAGTATATGCATATATGTATAAAAAAAACAGTACATTTTACATTACAATGTGGGGTTTTTGTGTTGTTTGTAAAGAAATACGCTTACACTGAATTTATAAAACTACCGCTTGTGGCGCTCTTTCTCTCTTTCTCTCTTTCTGGAGTCCATAATTAATTTGCGCACATATTTACAATTGTGGGGCGGGATGTTGGGGTTGGTTTCTGTTTTCTCTTTCTCTCTCTCTCTCGCTCGGTAAGGAAAATGTGTGTATGTGTTTCGCTCTTTCAATGCAAAAATCCAAAACAGAAAGAAAGAAACATTAAATAAACGTTAATTCGTCAACTACCGTTATAAATACGTACATAATAAAATTAAAACATTCTTTCTTCTGTTTCTCCTTTTTCCTTTCTCTTTCTCTCGCTCTCTTTCTGTATTCTTCTTAATCGTACAAAATTGTTTAAAGAATGCATGTGTACTTATATGCGTATGTGTATATAAAATTTGCCAGTAAAGCATTGCTCAACTTATAGGTAAACTCGCAAAAATCGAGTTATAGCTCTCCTGTGTGTACACTTTTTCACAATTAAACGAGCGGCCACAAAGAAAAGAACCATCCGTGTCCGGGTGTCGGCATTCGACGATTGATCGCGCTGAGGATCGTTCGGAAAAACTTGCCCCGAACAGTTCGACCCCACAGACCAACAATCGATGAATGCTACACAAGATAGGCACGACGCACGGCCCCACGTTTAAAAAAAACACAGTTTAAAACAGAATGAAACTTGAACAATTCATACCGTACACACTATTATCTCACCTAAATGTAGCTTTAAAACGGCCAAAAGGAACATTTGTTCCGTTTCTTGCTCGCCCCGCCATTCATTGGCGCAGCACACAAACTTCGTTCGGTATCTTAAAACGAAAAACAAAAAACATTACCATTGTACTCTTGCAGGAACGAAACGAAGCCAACAGAAAACTGGACCCTCCCCCCTAAAACCCCACTGCACTATCGCTCCTGCTTCAAAAGAGAAGAAGGATTTCCAGCCTAGTGGGAAGCAGGAGGATTCTCTATTGGTTTGGGCTTGCTTCAGAAACGGGCCAGGCGCGGGCTTGTTTTACGAAAACTTGCTCTGATTGTTAATTGTTAATTGCTACCAAACTGTCCTTCTCCTTCCTCTCCTCGAATAATATGCTCAAAACTATGTACAAGCGAATCCTACACCAAACAGGATTCACAGTGGTGCCACCACCCCAAATGGGTAGTGCGCGTGTGTGTTGTGTCCACGCTCGAGACACACAATTAAAAATGATACATTAAAAACTACCAAGAAAAGATTACGGCTCCTTTCGGCTCATGCTGATCCGATGGCGCATCCGGAGCGGAGCGTCGTGTGTCTACCACCCTCCAAAAAACTATCTACAATCCGCCGGCCGGCGGTGTGTGTGTGTGTTTCCGCTTCGTTTTTATAAAACAAACGCGGACAAAGAACATTTGCTTGCCGTGCCACACATTTCCGTTGTCCAACAGTTCAGCTGTAGCTCTGCCCACCGGGCCAGTGCGTGAATGTCACTTTCAGCGTTGATGATGGCGCGTGTGTCGATGCGATCGTAGCTGACGATCGTACCGCTGATGCTGTGGTGGAATCGATGATGATGATGATGATGATGGTTGAGGTTGAAGTTGCGATTGCTGATAGAATTCCGGCTCCCAGGGTTGTTGTTGCCGCTGTGGAGCACTATCAACCGGATGCGATTGCATTGTATGCTCGTTGGTGTTATCGCGCCTTCCGCTACCGTAACCGGTGCCAACCATCGATGATCGGTGATCCGATTCTTCGGGCGGAGTTTCATCCCTACGGATGCGCTCATCATCCTCACCAACGCGCACATCATCATCGTATCCATTGGCGGCGGACAACATCATCCGCGTTGGGGTGTAATATTCACCGGATTCACTGACCGAAACCGATGGAATGGGACCCACGGCAACCGTGGACATTGTTGAACCGCTGCTGCTGCTGCTGCTGCTGCTGCTGCTGCTGCTGCTGCTGCTGCTGCTGCTGTTGGTGAATCTTCCCGTGGCCACAGGGCCGGCAGCGACACTGTTGGCAACGGTGTACCGACTTCTCTACGTTTCGCGCTCCTTCTTTACCTTCAGCTCTTCGCCCAGTATGGTCGCAATTTCACCCTGCATAAAGGCCCACGGTATCGTCGAGTTGGCCAGCGGGCACTTTTCCCCACTCGGACAATACACTTCCGCGCCAGAGCCCTGTAACAAAATATGAACGAGAAAAAGGACATTTAGAATAATGTTCGAAAGTGGCCAAACGGCGCGTCCTCCTTACCTGTCGCTTGATGCTCTCCCGACTGCAGGGGAAGCAGAACTTATGGTGACCAACCGAGGGACACTGCACGAAATGCGTATCCTCGAGCCTTTCCTGGCACAGGGTACATTTGAGTGTGGGGTTTGGTGCAGGTGCCGGTGCCGGCCCACCCGTACCGGGCGGTGCATTGCTCGGTGCCGAGCCGGGCGGTGGCGGAAGACCTCCATTTCCCGGTCCACCGGCTCCTCCTCCTGGTGCACCATTTCCGGGACCACTGCCCGGTGGTCCACCACTGCCAGGCGGAGCGGGACTTGCATTGGGACCGGCAGGATTCGAACCGGAACCGGCATTACCACCCATACCCGGGGGTACTCCGTCCGGTGGTCCCGATTGCGATTGGGACTGTGATTGTGGCGGTGGTGGAGGTACTTGCTGGGACATTTGCTGACCCGGACCGAGCGGGCCCATCGAGACGGGCGGAGTGCTTCCGCTGCCTCCATTAGGTCCACCGGCGCTTCCACCGTTCGGTGTCGTCGATCCGCCGCTGCCCGGTAGCGAGGAGTTCGGTTGTTGCGCTTCGGACGAGGTAACCGTCGTGCTGGACACATGCCGCGAGCCGGAAGATCTTCGTCCACTTGATGAACCTGCGGGTGGAGAGAACATAAAGCGGAAAAAGAGTGTCATTAGTAAATAGAAAACCAAATAGATTAAGAAACAGTGGCATTAACAGTGTGATACGATTGGGAAATACGTGATCTGGTGCTGGTGGGCTACTACATGACCTACGATCGTGCTTTTAGATGCAAGTGTATCGGAGTGTTTGTGTGCAGGTGGAAAGAAAACAGATCGGTCTATCAAACCGAACGAACAACATCAACATGAATCGAGCCTTTATTTAAGTGCAGCTCATCAGTGGTGGAACTCGTCGAAATAAGAACTAGCATTGTGTTTACTTTTCTAAATACCCTAGGCGAACCGATACGATCGCACCGTCTCACTCACAGGCTACTACTCTCTAAACGCATTCACGATCGGAACCGGAAGGATGGAATTTTAGGAAATTTTTTTTATGAAAAATTGTAACTACGAACGAAACCCGTCCCGACACTATCACAGCTAACAACTAAAACGAAACGCAAAACCAAAAAACCTACCGGAACTGTTCGGCGAATGCTGTGAGCCGCGGGACGCTGTCCGCGGTGGCGGTGGGCCCGGTGGGCTTGGCCCATTGCGGGGACTGCCGGGCGGAAGGGTCTCGGTGATCGACATTAGGTTCGCCATCGGACTTTGCAACGGTGCGACGGACGGTGCCGGTGGTGTGCTATCGCCGCCGCCGCCGCCACCACCACCACCGCCTCCACCTCCCCCACCGCCACCCATCGATGCGGGCGCGATCGGTATCACGTTCGGATAGACTGAAAGAAAGGGCGGGAAGAGGAAATGGAAGAGAGAAAGAAAAAACGTTGTAAAACTTTGCTGCTAAAGTCACTATCACTTCCTGACAACGACCCCATTGGCAAGATAATTGGAGATTGTCTCGGGTGTATCGGATAATTGATCGCTCCAAAACAAGACGCGATCATTCTTGATCGATGCAATATTCTCAATAACTTTTCTAGCAACAATGGCATCTCTCCACCGATCCATCGGCAACAGTATCAAAACAGGCAAGCATTTACGATCGGAGGTTTGTTGCTGCTATCAGAATCGTCCACGCTCATCTAGAGAGCCGATTTAGAGATAACAGTAACATTATATTAAGAAGATCACTGATCGGCAGGACTCAGAGGGGTCTGGTAAAGATGCTGATAATAAAACATCTCTTTGGCGAAGCATTTAGTCATCGTGAACATCACCTCACAGGCGGAAGCGACTTCTCTTCACAGCAAGACTAAGAACTCTTCTACCAGAGATAATTTCAGTTCCTAAAAAAGATCTATTCTACAGTGTGATTGACAACAAATTGCTAAGTTCACCAATAAATATTACACTAAAAATTATGCAACATTTAGGCTGCACTTGGTCTTGCCTGACTACAAATCAAAACCTAAAACTAAAAGCCTCTCGGGAACAACGAAGGAATTGCATTTAATTGTCCTCTTGCACCTCATGTTACTTCTTATGCACCGGATTAGCTACCACGCCAGGCCACCCGCTCGTCGGATGCAACTCACAATCGGCTTCCCTCCCGTTAGGTCACCGCTTATCAAGTGGCCTCCTCCTATACCCGCGACAAACCTTTTGCCCACCACCTTCACATCTATCTGCGCGTTCTCTTTGTGATCATATGTGTGTCTGCGTGATAAGAGAGCGAGAGAGAGAGAGAGCCTCTTCACTAATAGGCGCAAAAACATCAACAACAAACCCCGCTGCCACTGCATTACTGCAAATATCTTCGTTCCCGGGGCACAAAAGGCTGCAAAAACACAAATATTCCCGCCGCCGCCAGCTGATGATGATGCTGCGGCTCTCGTGCCATGTGTTGATAAGGGATGTCCCCTTTTTTAGACCCTCACACACACACACACACACACACACACACACGCACATAGAGAGAGCGATAGCGAGTTCCGGTGTAATGAATCAGAGACCAGTTCACCAATACAAAACCAGACCTGTAGACAACAAAATCATTACACGTCAAGTTAGGGAGTGTTGTAACGAGCAGCACACTTCCCGGGTGCTCTTATCAATCACACCGAAAAATGCTCCAAAACACATACAGCCGTACGGTTGTTGACGAACGCTTATCACCGGTCCGTCATCCCGCCATGCGTGCTGCGTGTTGCATCATCGCGCACCACCACCCCGTTTGATAATGCATTCGGCAGAATTCAACCCCTCGCGGTAGAACACGCGGACGACGCTTGATCTTGAAGCCACCATCACCACACCACCCGTCCCAACGGTTGATAACAACGACACACAAACACTGCGTCGGCTCTGCTGCTGCCCGGCAGGCAGATCAGTTCCGGAACACGCTGAGGTGAAAATGGAAAACAAAATTATCGCCACACTATCATCAAACAGGCTAAACTGCGTTTCATTCCAAATCATTGGAATCATCATGCATTACAAGAGAGGAACCAGAGCCAGAGTGTTGGGGAAACGGGGATCAGCGATTTGTGTGTACTTTTTTTTTAGACATCTTATCGATGTTCCAGTGAGCTACACAACGCGCATACGGCGATGCACACATAACCAACCACCCGAAACCGGCTGGGGCTAGTTTGGGTTAGGGACCGATAAGAGAGAAGCCACGTTATCATCACTTAGTCTAGCTAGAGGAGTTCCAATTTCTCCATCCAGCACTCCAGGGTGTCGATCATTCGATCACCGTTCGATCACGACGATTTCGAGTTTGGATTTAATTCTCCTAGCTAGAAAGGAAGATTGATGTGTTTGAAAACAATTTACGTTCTGTTGTGCTAATAGTACCAATTACATTTATATAGAGCCCACCGCACTTCATTACTAGCTTAAGTGGCCAATTAAAGAAGGAAACATTAAGTAATTTAGGTAAATGGTATTAATGGCTCAATTTCTGTTCGTTTTAAATCTGTACACTATTTTACTTTCGTTTTAAAGCTTGAAATCATTCTACACACAAATTTCGCTGGAAATGATCATTTTCTTAGAGGCAAAAAACTACTTTTCTTTATTATAACTGCTTGAAGAACTTATATGCTTCCCGGTACATAAAACAAAGCTATTCATTGGCCATTGGCCACGGTGTCATGGACATGTTCCCACGTTCTGGTACCCAACATCGGAACCACCAAACCATACCACCGCCGATGTCAAACGGAATCGATCCGTAACGGAATTACACCGCGGGCAAACCACCATTCGTCATACGCGAACGCGAATGGACAATGGCAATGGCGCCGTCACCGTTGCTGCTGCTTTTGCTCTGACGGATGTGACTGGCTAATAGCTGGGTTGCTTTTGTTGATTTTTTTTAGACATCTTATCGATGTTCCAGTGAGCTACACAACGCGCATACGGCGATGCACACATAACCAACCACCCGAAACCGGCTGGGGCTAGTTTGGGTTAGGGACCGATAAGAGAGAAGCCACGTTATCATCACTTAGTCTAGCTAGAGGAGTTCCAATTTCTCCATCCAGCACTCCAGGGTGTCGATCATTCGATCACCGTTCGATCACGACGATTTCGAGTTTGGATTTAATTCTCCTAGCTAGAAAGGAAGATTGATGTGTTTGAAAACAATTTACGTTCTGTTGTGCTAATAGTACCAATTACATTTATATAGAGCCCACCGCACTTCATTACTAGCTTAAGTGGCCAATTAAAGAAGGAAACATTAAGTAATTTAGGTAAATGGTATTAATGGCTCAATTTCTGTTCGTTTTAAATCTGTACACTATTTTACTTTCGTTTTAAAGCTTGAAATCATTCTACACACAAATTTCGCTGGAAATGATCATTTTCTTAGAGGCAAAAAACTACTTTTCTTTATTATAACTGCTTGAAGAACTTATATGCTTCCCGGTACATAAAACAAAGCTATTCATTGGCCATTGGCCACGGTGTCATGGACATGTTCCCACGTTCTGGTACCCAACATCGGAACCACCAAACCATACCACCGCCGATGTCAAACGGAATCGATCCGTAACGGAATTACACCGCGGGCAAACCACCATTCGTCATACGCGAACGCGAATGGACAATGGCAATGGCGCCGTCACCGTTGCTGCTGCTTTTGCTCTGACGGATGTGACTGGCTAATAGCTGGGTTGCTTTTGTTGATTCGTTTTGTTAACTACGTAACAACAAAAGCCTTCCACTACACACTTACACACAGTGGTTGTGATTGTATAAAATCAGTTTTCACATGCACTTCACACCTTGGTCGACTTTAAATCGTCTCATTCGCTTTGAATCGTCAAAGCTGCTACACAGATATCGTACAACACGATATCGTGGTTTCAATAGACTTCATCATATCCTGCACGTCCTAAAATCGTTCGATTTCCCATTACGGAATCGAAGCTAAATGGTGAGCATACAAAAACATACACAAATCAAATATATCTGCAGGACGATCAAGTTGGAGATTTGGTAAGGGAGAAACATTCATATTTACCTCGTGGCATTACTGGGGCGTTCACAAAAATCCCCACGTTTTGTTGTTTCTGGTCTGCAAGAGAGAAAGAGAGAGAGAAAAATGGGAATAGAAAGGTGGAGAAGAGAAGAAGAAAAAAATGTATCAACATACAGGCGATTTCCTGGGTTCTTGTGCACTCTAAGCTAGTTGCACATTTAGAGTAGTTAAATATCTAGAAAAATTGGTGCCATACAGAGGAATAAAAGTGCCAACGGTGTTAAAGAACTAGTTTCTCCATACCATAGTTTGTTGAAATGCAATAATAATGATTAATATTCTCGTTACAAATACCCATTTACAAATTCCACCTTTAATATGCGCTACTTGTTAGTCAAATCAAATATAAAGCTTTTAATGAATTCTCCAAAACCCCATCCATAAAGGTTAACATATTCCGTTTCGTACATCGTACACGTGCTACGGAGCGGCCATTTACGACGTCCTTAACCTTTCTCTGTTCCAGCACCCTCTTGGACGGTATTGACGATGACATTTGCGTGTCTTCAGTGTCCTTTCAAGTAAAGACTGTTTATAGGAGTTGTCTACAGGAAGCTTTCTGTTTTTATACCTTGCTTCCGGTAGAGCAACAATGATATAGAACCAAAACAAGCGTGAAAAAAGAAGGAAATGCTAACCATCACAGGATGTGTCTAAATTTCTAGAGGACAAAGATGGGTAAAGTAAAAGTGTTTCAAAGGAACTTCAGTAATTCTCTTACAAGACAATTTGAGCATTCTTTTGCTAGTTAAATATAATTTGGTTGACAAAGATGAGTCATTTTAATACCGTACTCAGTAAGCAACGTGACAGTATGCACAGTGCTCGATGGAGACGCATGATCTTTTTCAGCTTCCTTAGTATGAAAGGAAGCTGCACACTAATTCCTCTTCAATCAATCATTGAACGCACAAATGACCATTAGCAAAAGCATCACAATCAACAACAAAAAATGGAATCATTTTACTGTCGACCGTGGCTTTTGTGACGGTGTTGTGCAAAGAAAGTAACATTTCCCCAACTACAACTGGAACTATCTCTTTCACCACACACACACACACACACACACACACACACAAACAAAGCAGCAACACACGCTTGAAGGTCGAAAACATTAACCCAAAGCAGGCGTTGCAGCACCCCCGAAAACTCCCCACGACGAGTCACGCTTTTCACATCAATCATAGAGGGTATTTCCAAAAGAAAAGGAAAAAAAAACAGGAAAATGAAGCAAATTTTTTGGATGCCGGTGCGATGAGACAGACCCCGGGGCCAATGTGGAATCGTAAAATATAGGTCCAAAAGAATGTTGAAGCAAAGCAAGCGCAAGCAAGAGTGAAAGAAAGGTAGGGAAGTGAAGGAACCAAATAAACCAGCCAGGCAGAGAGTGTAAAAAGTGTGTATCTGTGTCGAGATTTTCGGGGGATCCGGTTATGCGGTAAAAAAGAACGGACACGAAGGCGACAGAGAGAGAGAGTGGGCACGGTTGAATGTCTTCTTTACATAATCGTAGAAAGCGAAGCGGACCAAAAAAAAAAGAACGGGAAGAAATCATGATGATGATTGTGTAGGAAAAGGAAAACCTACAGCGTGAGTGAGATTATCGTAGCAAATAAACACACCGAACCGAGCGCAAAGGTAGTAGGCCGTGAGTAGGGGAGGACTTTGAGGGAACAAAACAGCGAGCCGGTTCTCCAGAGACGATGCAAGAGCAGCAAACACGCGCTGATGATGTTGTTTGGGAATGTTAAGAGAATTGGAAAGACGAACGCAGAAGCAACACAATCAAGAAGAACCGCCTCACAAAACCGGTATTATATGGGTACAGCACCTTTACAGCGATGCCGTGATATGCGGCAAGCATAAGGAATGAGAAAGAACAGAACAGAAAACCCCTCCCAACCGGAGGTTCGCGAATAACACTGGGGTATTGAATGTGGAAACGCTCAAGTACCAGGTGGCCTATAGGTCCAACGAGAACGGGAAGAACATGGATTCAAGCCGGAGATGCACAGCAAACGCACACCTTGAGAGCCACAACATAATGTACAGTTAGAGAGGGCATCCCAATCACATTAACACACACTCAACCAACCAGCGTGTGTGAAGGGATGAGCGAGAAGAAAAGAAAAGAAGGAGCAGGAAGAAGGATATCTCAGGTAGCAAAAGTAGGTTATCCATGAGACGACGGAGACGACGACGACCTCGGTGTGGATGGAAACGACACGTTTCCTTGGATTGGATGTTGCTATATGTTTTCGTTCGTCATTATTTCCCGCCGGCTGGGTGGTGTTTTCCCTCTGTTTATCCCCAAAAACTGTTCAACAGCGAAGACTGGGTATTACTGAGGGATAACTGAGACGGGGTAATAATTCCTCTCCGGAGCACACACAAAAACGAGCGTGCAGACCACCACCATCTGACGGTAACCAGAAATCTGTGACCGCGCGCGACTGTGGTAAATCCTTTCTGCGCACGTCCAGTGCCCTTCACAAACAGTGTGTACTACACTTCCGCGAGAAAAAGGTATCTCCGAGCGGGTATCACACGGCACAACAACAAGTTCGTCGATCGATAACGTGGAGCAGGCGATGATGCATCATGTACACTTGTGTGGGATGGTTGTGTACGACACGAGAGCGCAACAAATTCTAAACCATCATTCGGTACGCCCCATGTGTGTATGTATATCTGCTCGCGTCCCGAGTTAATTCCAGAGCGACTCAAGCGATGGCACACATTCCATTCAAACCTCGGCTTCTATTTAAAACATCCGGCGGCGACCCATGTCGAAAGGAAAACATAGTACGACCGAACTACACACAGAATTGTGTAAAAGAAGAAGACGATCCCGGTCAGTTTATCGATTGAAAACCAAAATAAACGATTACAGCGAATTCTTTTCCCTGCGCTACTACACCGATTTTGTGTTCTTCTTCAACTAATCGTAACTCTGGAGATGGATTGGCTTTTGCTTTCGATTCATCGGTACCGTAATAAATGGAGAATGCTCCCCACAACAAACACATGTGCCTCCACTAATCTCATTGGAATTAGTTCTGTATTTAGGGGGAAAAACAGGGAATCTTTCGATATACAGGGATAGAATCGATTTTTTCTCCTCAACACGGTACGATGATTTGTCTATCCTTGATTGGTCAGAAAGGGTAATTAATCATTGCTTGACTGTGTAGTATGCAGCAAGCTATAGGACTGTTTTACCAACTCTTTTAAGGGAAAAAAGATAAATATCTTCACCTTCACAAAGTGTTAAAATCAAGGAACAAGCCACTTTTTCTTATTCGTCATACAAAACAGCTGTCTTCAATTAGTCATCTCTTTACAGAACACGCTAGGTTCATCTGTTTAGCAATTTCCTTCGAGCGAAAATGCATGATGCAAGATTTTCAGTTGCTTTAGCTGCGGATATCATAAAACCCACCCATTCAAGCCCCAAAAGAGATCACACTACTGGTTTGCTTGGTTAGTTTATAGGGACTTTGAGGTAATCGTCTCATAGCAAGAAAGTCACCGTGTGGATGAAAAATGACACAAACGTGTCGTGTCTCAAGTCAAGAAGAGCAGTTGAAATGGAAAATCGTCGTCTATTTTCATCGGTCGGTTGGTTGTGTTGGTATTGTGTTGATCAATCAACGGGTAATGTTCAGCAAAAGAAAGAAAGAATGAAGCTACAACAAAAACAAGTTACGCTTTACCGGTCCGTCTCGATGCCGTCGTGGCCCCAAATAGCGCACACACGCAAAAGTTCGTTTTCCTCGCACACAAACACAGACACACACAAGTGAGAGAAGAAAAAAAACTAACGCGAGGGAAAACTGTTACCGCACCAACGAGTTGTTGTGGTAGCAGTAGCAGGCCATGCTTCACTATTGGGTGTAAGGCACACACCACTCCGCAACTTCACGAAACGCTCGAGGAGGCCATGAGTTTTCATTTCCCTTTCTCTTTCGCACGCGTTGTGTGCCTTCGTCATCGGTGTTGTTTATTTCCTCCTTTTTGGGAACCAACCCACTTCTTGCCCGCCCCATCAACACACACAATCTCACAGACGTGACAGCGAAAACCGTCATCACGAAAGGAAAACGGCCACGGTCAGCTAGCCACCCCTAAAACAACATCACGCAGCAACCAGACGAACAGAAAGAAAGGGGGGAGTATGTAGTAGCTGTTCCCCGTCGTTGTAGCAGCACGCGATGTTTTAGTAGCAAAGTGTTAGTAAATGTTCGGTGGTGGTGCGCCCCAGCCGAACGTACGGTGTACAAAGTTGGCTCGCCCATTCCTGCCGACGTTTCTTACCACCAACAAGTTCCAACCCAGCCACAGCTGCACAAGACGACGTTTGCGCGCGTCGACCAGACATTGCCTCCCGTTGTTTAAAGGGTGGGGGGGGCTGATGATGGGGACGCTGATGATGTAATCCATAAACTTGAACCACGGTTTCGAGGGCCTTTGCCCAATGCACGAAACACGCACACAGAGACAGCCGCAGTCGACCAGACGCTTTACTACGCAGAGCGCAGCAGAGGCATGAAGTGAAAGGCAATCCACGTATGGCCGGTGCACGAAACCCCCAAACTAGCGGAGACCTCTCCCTGCAGGATGCAAGATGTAAAGTGTGCATGCAACTTTTATAAGCAATATCGCAAGCAAATCGCGTGCCGATGATGAGGAGAGCAATAAAACTTACAAACAACAGGTTCTGGAACTGGTTTTTTGTTACCTCCGTTCCATTTTTATATCCCGCCCGCTCACCAGGGTAGAGACGAAGGGACCTAACGGGGTAATGTTTTCTGCTGTCCTTTGATCAACAAGCGCACGCAACAGCATGCGCGTACCTTGCGAGAGAACCTGCATGTAAATGTCTGCCCGGCTGTGGCGTCGTCGAAGGAATGGCAAACAGTGCATCTACTGTAAACTGCAGTCCCCCCCGGGGATTCCAGTTTCGTTTACAACCAAACCCCAATGGGATAGAACTGGTATGAAGTAGGCCAACCGGTGCATGCTTGGAACCGGTAGAAATCGGTCCGCTACAACAACGCTCTCTCGCACACATAACGAGGAATGAGTTCTTGGATAAATTCGTCTGTTGACTGTATGTATGTTCCAAAATACATCTTAAATGTTTTACATTGGTCCTGGCAACACCTGGCTCAACAAGAGCTTCAGAGTGCGCTTTTCTCTCAAAACGAAACACACATACTCTGAATCATTGATTGTCTCGGCGAAAGACCTTGTGCAGCTCACAGAACACTCGAGGTCTGTGTCTCATGTTTCGTGCAGCTTTTCATTTTTTCCTCCCTAAAAACCTGTTCCGTGTGGCGTCGTTCCGGAATTTCGCGACCAGTTGCTGGTGGATCAGAATCGGAAGAACGAACTCTCGGAGTCGAATCCACCGACATAGCGGTAAATCTCATGCGAAGGGACGACGACGATGAAAACAAAAAAAAAACTGCGAATCAGGTTTGGCGGCAGCATTACACTACCTTTCTAAAATTCGTTGGCTGGTGTTCGTAACGTACACGTCGGGCATATGCGGTTATAGGCCATCTATCTCCATTAAACACAAAACATTCATTCTCGTTCAATGTTGAGCTTTCCATTAAAACCAACGTTGTATCACGGTGTGGTGGTAGGTTTGATGATTGCTTGCCCGTTTCGGTAATGGCGTGCTGAAACAAAAACCATCGCAACACAGCATGCTTCAATCTAGTAGCAAGGCATAGGATAGCATATGAGTCCTGTGAAAATAAAGCTGTTGCAGGCACGGTACATACAATCATACGCGTACATATTCGATTGTGTGTGTACTCGCTATAACTAACACCATTCAAATGAAATTTGTTTGTCCCAGGTGTGTACTACTACGCAGAAAGAGAGGGAGCGAGAGATATGTACGAGGCAACTCCATCATGGCCGTTACCATGCCATCCCGGTTCGTAGCATTACGTAGATTATTTCTCACAACCCGCCACACCACAACCCATATCCCATGCATACATCCCACTCCAATAGTGAGACTGAGTCAACTGAGTGACTCACATCACACATCAAACATTGTCTATGTTTGCTGTGATGTACGATATTTTGAGTGCTTGCATGTATTTGTTGTTCTGCGGGTACAGCTGACACAGGGAGCAGAAGAAGCAAAAAACCACCCGAGTGATTAATTTGAATCGCGTTTTTCGCCAACACGGGACACAGCATGGAAACACGGGACACCTTTTAATTTTTGCACTTATTTATGCATGTTGTACGCGCGCTGTTTCTGTAGCTATACAGTCTCTTCTTAATAGAAATTACAAACATTAAAAAACATTACTGTGTGTTCTATACCTGCGAGATTTGGGAAGCAGGCAGCCCAAGTCGTAAAAAGATAAACGAAACATTTGTATCTATACAAGCCAACCGCACACACAGTACACAAACATTATACCTGAGGTTTTTACTGGACCGCAATCATGTGAATCATTAACCGAAATAAAAAGGTCGTTTAACAGTACTTAGTGTGCTCTCTCAAAACGTTGCAAACTATTTAAAGGGATAATATGATCCTCTTCTTCCCGTTTCCTCATCTCTACCTGATAATATCCAAAATAGCAGCAACAACAAAAAACACCAGCAAAACAAAATGGTCGTACAGAGAGAAAACCAGCCCAAAAAGGATGTGTTCGAGAGCAGTTGGTTGGTTCACGTTTCCTTTTCTTGGGTCCCGGCTTTTCCTTTCTTCTTCTTCCGAATGGGAAAACAACATTGTCAGCTGATAGCTGATTGACGCGCGGTAACACAGTGTTTGTGACCGGCTTGTAACAGCTGCACAAGAACGAGCCGTGTGACGGGCCCGACCCGAACCCCGGAGGGTGGTACAACCGGAGGGGTAGAGGCATTAATCTGGCAGCAGTGTTGCGCCATCCTTTCCTTTCCCTTCGGCCGTTCAGCAAAACCGTTACGTCTGTCGCCTCGAAAAAACTTCCAACCTTCTTCTCCTTGCTTTTGTTCCCCTTCCGATGGTGGTTGTTGCACGTGCACGTCCTTGAACTTGGTCGGGGTGAGGTGGTTGCGGACTGACGCGGGTGAACTAGCTGCTGATATATAGGTTTGCATCATCGCACACTTTGTAAAACCACCCCCTTACCAGCAGCGTATGTGTGTGTGTGTGTCTGTTTAATCCAAAAGCTACGTCAACAGATCGAAGCCCAATTAACTTATCCTACCAGCGTTGTCATTTGCGATTGATGGGCAACTATAATGACGGAAATTGCACCCATTACTCATACGAAATACGGTTGGTAGGCGCTATTACGTAGTAAATATGGCTATTCTTACGTTTAAAGCTGTTTTACTTGTTTATTGTATCGTCTTTAATGAAAAGTGATTTAAGTGATGGTGGTGCCTCATATCAACCAAACATAGAATCAATTTAGCTGCAGGTTTTGGATTAAAATTTCAACTTAAAAAGTAATTTAATCGACAATTATCCATCACGTTACACCGAAAATGGATGCCCGCATCCAGTAAGAGAACAAAATAGTAGTTAGGTTAGAAATAGGTACACAAAATAAGTAATTAAACCATTAATTCCTTCTAATTTGTTTGTGTTCACTTGGTTTAAAATTTTTCAAACATTGTAAAACTAATCTTTCTTCAATTTGTTTACCCCAACTACCGCCAACTGTAACTAACTTTTACCCCCATTACCAACAACCATAGACGGAAATAAATAAAAAACTACACACGAAAAACGACAAATAAAAAATAAACAATTCCACTTTTCACATACATCGCACCAATTCACTCACACACCCTAATACACATGTGTGTCCTTCTTTGTATCTCTCACACTGTCCTTATCCACACACGCACACTAATTCAAACAAACCAAACAAAGCAACACACCTGGGCAAAAACGTAACCAATGTGATCGCTATACCCAGAAAAAAGGATCTTCCTATTTCTCCTTTTGTTGCTTTGTTTGCCAAAAAAGGAAAACTTACAGCCTACTGAGGACTACGTGTTCTGTACCTAGGACTAACGGTGAAAATACCAACACACTCACACACTCGCAGCACGCTTTTATCCACCTCACACACCGTTATTTGTACATTTTGTTTAAGGAAAAAGGATTTGATTCAGGAAAAGGCAGGCAACTGTACAACAGAAATGTGCAAAGAACAACAACTAATGCAGGGTTTTCCCCACTTTTTTTGGTCACTCCACACTTACCGAGTGCCTTGAAAGCGGCCGTATCGAACGATGCCGTTCGCACGGGATGTTTATCCTTGTAGCTGGGCTGACGATCTGGCACAAACGGTACGGCCGGAAGCGATTCGCCACGTGTCAACGGTGGCCGCTGGATTGCCACATTCGGATCATCGGCACCACGCTTCGCACTGCCCGTCGGGCCTTCCATCCCATGATCGTCATCGTCCGGCGGTGGTCGCTTCAGATTCACCGACAGTGCCGGCGGAACCTGCTGCCGGCCTGCACCGTGCGGGGCCATATGGTGCGGTGGAATATGCTGCTGCATCCGGGCACCCGCCCGCACACTGGCGATGTCGTGTGGTTCGTGCTTGGGCGTAAAATCGACCAGCGTCGGCCCGTTCGGCCCTGCCCGGACGGAATAGTGATGGGGTCCGGCAGCCGTCGGCACGGACCGATGTGACAGTTCTCCATTTTCGTGGCCACGTTTGCCACTGCTGCTGCCACCGCTACCACCAGCACCACCACTGGCGGCCGAGTGGATGCGCTTCATCTGGCGGGCTGTGTCCAGGACCAGCTCGATCCGATCCGCACCCTCATAGTTGACGCACCCGCGACAAACCGCCTCGGAAAAGTCGTGTATCATGGCCCACGGCATGCGGGGCAGATCGCACAGGTAGCAGTGTTGCCTTTTCGCTTGGACCGACATTTTGAACAGCGTAGTTTGTGACCGACCGGTGAATGGGTTCTGCTAAAACTAGCCTTAACTTTTGGGTTTCTCCTTTCACACAAAATTTAACCACTTTTCTTCAACCAAATCGCGCACCGTTTGTTATTGCTGCAAAAAGCTCTGATTGACAGTAAAGTGTCATCGTTTATACCATACCGTCGGTAACTTCACTGCCCGACGCACAAAAACTATCCATCGCAGGCGGCGGCGATGCTGCGTGACAGAAATCGCTTTGCTGTTTACAAACACTTCTTTTACCAAAGGATTTCACCACTTCACTTGCAGCGCTGTATTTCTTTCAAACACCCGTCGGTAGTTGGACATTTAGCTGTACACACAAACACTAGGTTTTTGGAGATGAAATACATCAGTAATTGATTCTTTTAGTGCAAATGCGTTAAGAAAGCAATGCTTTTTCTATTCTATGCAAATCACGAACAGCAAACTCTCACACAACACACACACATGTCACAAAGATGAAGCAACGCGGCAAAGGTATGTTTTGCCGACGGACAATTGGGATGTTCGTTTCAGTTTGATACAGCACACACAAACCAAACGGAACAATTTGTTCTGGCAAAGAATATAAATTTTGGGGTTTTTAACTGCTTTTCCGATCCACTATAGTAATTAATATCAACCTATTTTAATTGCTTTTCATACCACGACCACGACACTAAGCTTGTACGATAAATGTAGGCAACAAGACCACCTTTCTTTATCTCTTTTTTTTCCTTTTGGCACAAATTGACTGCTAGATTCTTCCACTTCAGCAGATAGCGTGTGGCGCTTTTCACGTTTAAAATCGCCTTATCGAAAATCTATCGCCACTCTCACCACTTCACTTCACCGCTTGCGTTTATTTTCTTCTTCTAATTCGCTTTTTCAGCCACCAACAACTGTACGATATATATTTCCCCCGTGTGCATTACGCAAAAACACCCGGTTGAGTGATGGACACAATTTTTTCTTCCGCTGGAGTTACACACAATTTTCAAAATGCACTAGAGAAACTGTATTTGCATACATCCAGGATGGGTGAGAAACTGTTAAATCACTGCGACGAGCAACTGCAGAAAAGCGACGTTGTGCCGCGACCGACGAACACAAACAAATGCCTTCCATTTTAGCCAACAACCATTTTACCGCCGCCGATTGCGATGCGAAGTCAAGCAACGGTGAAAGAGAAAGCGCGACTACGCGACGGCGCGAGAACGAGAAGCACAATGCAACGGTAAAGTGTGTTCACCAACACACTCATACACTCGCGAGCTCGCTTCTTCTCGTTTGCTTTGTAGCGTGTTATGCCTTTAGCGGGCGCTGACACAATCTCGTTTATGTGCTGACGGCCCGCTTCTTACAGGGCAGACGGAAGGCGATCGGCTGGTGGCTGGCGGTGGATGAAGAAGCCAGCAGCGGATGAAAAGTGGTGAGATAATCGAAAGCATTGGCCGTCACCCGACACAGCAGGCAGGCCCGGCTAACACACCACGCACACTCGCACGCACTTTTCCTTTCCACCAACGACCGGTTGCTATGTATTGTGGAGTGCGCATTGTGTGTGTGTGCGTATACGCTATGATCGCGTAGTAGGAAGAGCGAAATGAAAGCGAATGACGTAGGATGACGGGAAGCAGGCGTGTGGAAGCGCGGACGGGCATGTGAAGCAGTGCGACGGCAGAGGAACGGAACCGAGACCGAAATAGTATAATAAACGCGACTGTGCTGTGTGCAGCACAGGGAAACACGCGAAGGTGAAGGTTGAAACGCGGTGCAGAGAGCAGCGCAGTGTGTGTAGCGGAATGACGGCCAGCACAAGGAACAAAAAGCAAAGAAAAAAAAAGCGCTCGGATGACGAGAGCGGGCGCACACAGAGCAAGCATCATCACATGGGGAGGGTTCTGGGGTTGTATGCCAAAAACATAAAGAACCTAAAAACAACATTAGGCAGGCGCAAAAAAGGCGACCCGAAACGAACCACACCAACACACACGCACAAGCAAGTTGGAATGATTTATTTTATTCATTCATGTCGCTACAACACACTGTGACAGTGAGGTAGGAAGCGTTTTGCAATGGTGTGTGAGAGCGTGTTTTTTGGCATGTAGATTTTGGCGTTTCCGCAGAACAGCCGTCCTAGGGTGGGTTTATTGCAAAAAAGTGGACCTGAATTGATGCTTCCTAACCTACGAAAGGCTACGCTACAAATCGTACCTATTTGAATGGTAAAATGCTTGTATAAAATGTGTTTTTTGGCCACCAAAAACAGCCCTCCACAGTTCCCGACGGCCTCCTATATTGAGCACAAGAAACTTACGACGCAAAAATCGGTCCCAATATTGCGCCCTGGTACACGAGGAAGGAAACTAACGGACTCGCACCCTTGCCCTTCAAAAGAACGTTTTGTTTGACAACTTCCGCCGTGTTGGCAGGTTCA
>KZ063144.1:30426-52837 GCA_002091835.1 Anopheles maculatus
GTGGTTGTTGCACGTGCACGTCCTTGAACTTGGTCGGGGTGAGGTGGTTGCGGACTGACGCGGGTGAACTAGCTGCTGATATATAGGTTTGCATCATCGCACACTTTGTAAAACCACCCCCTTGCCAGCAGCGTATGTCTGTGTGTGTCTGTTTAATCCAAAAGCTACGTCAACAGATCGAAGCCCAATTAACTTATCCTACCAGCGTTGTCATTTGCGATTGATGGGCAACTATAATGACGGAAATTGCACCCATTACTCATACGAAATACGGATGGTAGGCGCTATTACGTAGTAAATATTGCTATTCTTACGTTTAAAGCTGTTTTACTTGTTTATTGTATCGTCTTTAATGAAAAGTGATTTAAGTGATGGTGGTGCCTCATATCAGTCAAACATAGAATCAAAATTCCAACTTAAAAAGTAATTTAATCGACAATTATCCATCACGTTACACCGAAAATGGATGCCCGCATCCAGTAAGAGAACAAAATAGTAGTTAGGTTAGAAATAGGTACACAAAATAAGTAATTAAACCATTAATTCCTTCTAATTTGTTTGTGTTCACTTGGTTTAAAATTTTTCAAACATTGTAAAACTAATCTTTCTTCAATTTGTTTACCCCAACTACCAGCAACTGTAACTACCTTTTACCCCCATTACCAACAACCGTAGACGGAAATAAATAAAAAACTACACACGAAAAACGACAAATAAAAAATAAACAATTCCACTTTTCACATACATCGCACCAATTCACTCACACACCCTAATACACATGTGTGTCCTTCTTTGTATCTCTCACACTGTCCTTATCCACACACGCACACTAATTCAAACAAACCAAACAAAGCAACACACCTGGGCAAAAACGTAACCAATGTGATCGCTATACCCAGAAAAAAGGATCTTCCTATTTCTCCTTTTGTTGCTTTGTTTGCCAAAAAAGGAAAACTTACAGCCTACTGAGGACTAGGTGTGCTGTACCTAGGACTAACGGGGAAAATACCAACACACTCACACACTCGCAGCACGCTTTTATCCACCTCACACACCGTTATTTGTACATTTTGTTTAAGGAAAAAGGATTTGATTCAGGAAAAGGCAGGCAACTGTACAACAGAAATGTGCAAAGAACAACAACTAATGCAGGGTTTTCCCCACTTTTTTTGGTCACTCCACACTTACCGAGTGCCTTGAAAGCGGCCGTATCGAACGATGCCGTTCGCACGGGATGTTTATCCTTGTAGCTGGGCTGACGATCTGGCACAAACGGTACGGCCGGAAGCGATTCGCCACGTGTCAACGGTGGCCGCTGGATTGCCACATTCGGATCATCGGCACCACGCTTCGCACTGCCCGTCGGGCCTTCCATCCCATGATCGTCATCGTCCGGCGGTGGTCGCTTCAGATTCACCGACAGTGCCGGCGGAACCTGCTGCCGGCCTGCACCGTGCGGGGCCATATGGTGCGGTGGAATATGCTGCTGCATCCGGGCACCCGCCCGCACACTGGCGATGTCGTGTGGTTCGTGCTTGGGCGTAAAATCGACCAGCGTCGGCCCGTTCGGCCCTGCCCGGACGGAATAGTGATGGGGTCCGGCAGCCGTCGGCACGGACCGATGTGACAGTTCTCCATTTTCGTGGCCACGTTTGCCACTGCTGCTGCCACCGCTACCACCAGCACCACCACTGGCGGCCGAGTGGATGCGCTTCATCTGGCGGGCTGTGTCCAGGACCAGCTCGATCCGATCCGCACCCTCATAGTTGACGCACCCGCGACAAACCGCCTCGGAAAAGTCGTGTATCATGGCCCACGGCATGCGGGGCAGATCGCACAGGTAGCAGTGTTGCCTTTTCGCTTGGACCGACATTTTGAACAGCGTAGTTTGTGACCGACCGGTGAATGGGTTCTGCTAAAACTAGCCTTAACTTTTGGGTTTCTCCTTTCACACAAAATTTAACCACTTTTTTTCAACCAAATCGCGCACCGTTTGTTATTGCTGCAAAACGCTCTGATTGACAGTAAAGTGTCATCGTTTATACCATACCGTCGGTAACTTCACTGCCCGACGCACAAAAACTATCCATCGCAGGCGGCGGCGATGCTGCGTGACAGAAATCGCTTTGCTGTTTACAAACACTTCTTTTACCAAAGGATTTCACCACTTCACTTGCAGCGCTGTATTTCTTTCAAACACCCGTCGGTAGTTGGACATTTAGCTGTACACACAAACACTAGGTTTTTGGAGATGAAATACATCAGTAATTGATTCTTTTAGTGCAAATGCGTTAAGAAAGCAATGCTTTTTCTATTCTATGCAAATCACGAACAGCAAACTCTCACACAACACACACACATGTCACAAAGATGAAGCAACGCGGCAAAGGTATGTTTTGCCGACGGCCAATTGGGATGTTCGTTTCAGTTTGATACAGCACACACAAACCAAACGGAACAATTTGTTCTGG
The DNA here is from genome assembly GCA_002091835.1 of Anopheles maculatus. Classification (NCBI taxonomy): domain Eukaryota; kingdom Metazoa; phylum Arthropoda; class Insecta; order Diptera; family Culicidae; genus Anopheles; species Anopheles maculatus. The sequence goes on from KZ063144.1 coordinate 32,898, forward strand.
CAAAGAATATAAATTTTGGGGTTTTTAACTGCTTTTCCGATCCACTATAGTAATTAATATCAACCTATTTTAATTGCTTTTCATACCACGACCACGACACTAAGCTTGTACGATAAATGTAGGCAACAAGACCACCTTTCTTTATCTCTTTTTTTTCCTTTTGGCACAAATTGACTGCTAAATTCTTCCACTTCAGCAGATAGCGTGTGGCGCTTTTCACGTTTAAAATCGCCTTATCGAAAATCTATCGCCACTCTCACCACTTCACTTCACCGCTTGCGTTTATTTTCTTCTTCTAATTCGCTTTTTCAGCCACCAACAACTGTACGATATATATTTCCCCCGTGTGCATTACGCAAAAACACCCGGTTGAGTGATGGACACAATTTTTTCTTCCGCTGGAGTTACACACAATTTTCAAAATGCACTAGAGAAACTGTATTTGCATACATACAGGATGGGTGAGAAACTGTTAAATAACTGCGACGAGCAACTGCAGAAAAGCGACGTTGTGCCGCGACCGACGAACACAAACAAATGCCTTCCATTTTAGCCAACAACCATTTTACCGCCGCCGATTGCGATGCGAAGTCAAGCAACGGTGAAAGAGAAAGCGCGACTACGCGACGGCGCGAGAACGAGAAGCACAATGCAACGGTAAAGTGTGTTCACCAACACACTCACACACTCGCGAGCTCGCTTCTTCTCGTTTGCTTTGTAGCGTGTTGTGCCTTTAGCGGGCGCTGACACAATCTCGTTTATGTGCTGACGGCCCGCTTCTTACAGGGCAGACGGAAGGCGATCGGCTGGTGGCTGGTGGTGGATGAAGAAGCCAGCAGCGGATGAAAAGTGGTGAGATAATCGAAAGCATTGGCCGTCACCCGACACAGCAGGCAGGCCCGGCTAACACACCACGCACACTCGCACGCACTTTTCCTTTCCACCAACGACCGGTTGCTATGTATTGTGGAGTGCGCATTGTGTGTGTGTGTGCGTATACGCTATGATCGCGTAGTAGGAAGAGCGAAATGAAAGCGAATGACGTAGGATGACGGGAAGCAGGCGTGTGGAAGCGCGGACGGGCACGTGAAGCAGTGCGACGGCAGAGGAACGGAACCGAGACCGAAATAGTATAATAAACGCGACTGTGCTGTGTGCAGCACAGGGAAACACGCGAAGGTGAAGGTTGAAACGCGGTGCAGAGAGCAGCGCAGTGTGTGTAGCGGAATGACGGCCAGCACAAGAAAAAAAAGCGCTCGGATGACGAGAGCGGGCGCACACAGAGCAAGCATCATCACATGGGGAGGGTTCTGGGGTTGTATGCCAAAAACATAAAGAACCTAAAAACAACATTAGGCAGGCGCAAAAAAGGCGACCCGAAACGAACCACACCAACACACACGCACAAGCAAGTTGGAATGATTTATTTTATTCATTCATGTCGCTACAACACACTGTGACAGTGAGGTAGGAAGCGTTTTGCAATGGTGTGTGAGAGCGTGTTTTTTGGCATGTAGATTTTGGCGTTTCCGCAGAACAGCCGTCCTAGGGTGGGTTTATTGCAAAAAAGTGGACCTGAATTGATGCTTCCTAACCTACGAAAGGCTACGCTACAAATCGTACCTATTTGAATGGTAAAATGCTTGTATAAAATGTGTTTTTTGGCCACCAAAAACAGCCCTCCACAGTTCCCGACGGCCTCCTATATTGAGCACAAGAAACTTACGACGCAAAAATCGGTCCCAATATTGCGCCCTGGTACACGAGGAAGGAAACTAACGGACTCGCACCCTTGCCCTTCAAAAGAACGTTTTGTTTGACAACTTCCGCCGTGTTGGCAGGTTCAAGTTTTCGCGAAAGAAAAACGCAAACCCCGTAAGAAAAATTGCAATTCGATTTATTACTTTCAAAGCCAATCGTCCTACCGAAAAATACCTTCCACATTAGGATTCTGCTCAAATAAGGACTTCAAAATGTGCAGTTCGTTGCTTTTCAACCCAACCAGCGTACAACTTCTGGTTAAACTTCCCTTCTCTGACTTAAGTATGACATTTTGGGCGGCCTGTTTTCTATTGATCGTTAAACGAACGTAGCTTGTGGGCGATGTGCTTCGACGTGCACTAGATCTTCTAGAGCATGCCGATGAGAATTGCTACTCCTACATGATGTTGGTCCATTGAAAAGTGAATCGTGGCCGCAACGAATCAAGCATCGTAGTATTGCACAGATCGCCCATCTTTGGATCTTTACTACCACCATCTCCCAAGAAACAATTCCTATGCCTTTTACTCTCAATCATGTTTTATTAAAGTTTTATCATGGGTGTACTAAATATAAATAGTTTTGTTATGACTTTTTATGATGCCTAACAGTTTTTAAATTTTCATAATCTCTAAAACGTTTTGAAGAGAACTGAAAGAGTTATCCTTAAGACTAAAATGTATGTCAAATGAAATTCAAACTTAAAAGCGCTATTAAGACTGTATTAAAACTATTCATAAAACCAGCTAAAGACTTTTTGTTTTAAAATCAACTAGTCTTTACTTTCCTTTTATTAAGCGCATATGTTTTTATGCTTTAAGACCAAGAAGCCACTCATAACACATATTAAGACCACCAAGACTTCAATAAGGTATATTAGGGTTTCCTTAAAATTGTCTGAAGAAATGTCAACACAAATGCTATGTTGCGTTTTTTTTGCTGTTGTTGCGTTTGTTTATAGCCATCATGTGTGACAAGTGGAGAAAAATTAAATCAAGTGGAAATTTTATGCGAAAAAAGATGGCAAGGCATGAAAATCAGTGGTTTAATTCACTCGAACAATCTCCTCAGCACAACTGTATCAGCTCTGTTTGTTTACATTGCTGCAGGATTTTGACAGTTCATGTCATCGTGTTAATCTTCTTAAGATTTTTTAGTCTTCATCAGTGCTCGCATAAAACTTCAAAGGTTTTACATGGTATCATGTATTGCGTTTTAAAATTAGCTGCGCTTAATGCAGTATTTTACCGTTTTATAAAGCTTTATTAGTTTTAAAAGGGTTTCTCTCATGCTATTTTAAGCGGAAACGATCTTAAGGAGACATCCATCAAGATCTTACGAACTTAATGCTATGGTATCCATTGCAATTGCATAATTATTTTCAACTTTTGGCCAGCCATATTGAAATATAGATCAAGCGAGTTATAATTTTACATCTAAAATTGAGGATAATGAAATTGTGGCAACTTTTTTGCATTATAAAAAATGTAATAAAGACCTTAAACACATTTTATTCGAATTTGCGGCATTTAATCGAAAAATATAAAATTTTCTAAAATACTGTTACAGATTTTTTTATAATATTATTGAAGCGCTTTATTGATTTTCGAGGTACGATGTCGCATTTCATCAATAAAATTTTCATGGCAGGAGTTTCTACTCCTGCGCAAGTGAATAAATACAACACAAACCAAAATTAAAATATACCGCATCGAAAGCTGAAACAAATCCATCAAATACATTTTAAAGTAAATGCATGAGAGAGTAGAATATAGTTGATTTCGCTCTCTCTCGCTTTATCTACAGTATCAACGTCTTGATATGGTTTTAAGACGCGATCTTAACAGCATTCTGTAGACTGGATCCTTTAAGTCTTAACAGAGCTGTGTTATAGTTTTATTACAGTATTCAAAAGAGGCAGAATGACGTTTCTCGCTAGGGAAGTCTAGAAAAGGTTTTAAGAAACGGTCTTAACAGCTATCTGTAGAATGGGCCCTTTTAGTCTTAACAGAGTTTTATTATTGTTTTATTAGAGCATTCAAGCAATATTAGACTTAAAATTAGTCTTAATGAAATGACACTAACAGCATTGCAACAACTATGATAAAACTTAAAATGTTTCTTGGGCTGTGTCATTTTGGTTCTAACAACAAAACCAAGAAACGTCAAAGCGGTGCTAAGTGCACCTGTCATGTGTAACGCCTACTATGATCGCTCGATATCACATCTCCGTCATGCGAAGTTTGTCATTCTAGGTGCTAACATTCCACCTGATCTTGTTTTAACCATTTCGGAAAGAAATTAAACAATTACTACTAATGTGGTTGACGTTTCGTTATCGTCCAGGACGTTCTGGTATCCTATACCAAGTGCGTTAATTTTCCTCTAGACCGTTTTTATGTTTGTTTGAGAATTAACTTCACTGTACTGTTATACCAGCGCATTGCAAGCTTTCCGCTTTTGGTGGTGTGAACAGCTCTTGGACTTTTAATGCCACAGGCACTGAAAACTTTTCTACAGCTCCATAAACTCTTCCACAAACTTAAACTTATAGTTTGCATACATCTTGCCTGTACCGTTTGCATCATCGTGTAGTTTTGGGATTAAAAATTAAAAAAAGTAAAAACTTTTTTTCCTTTTCTCTTGCTAAAGTTGTAAGCTTGAAAACTCGCTCCACACAGAGTTCCACACAACCCGCCGATCTAGCAGACCGTTTTCATACTTCACTGCAAAATTCTTCATCACGCACACAAGCGTGCCGTGTACGAAATGGCGTGTTTCTCTTTCCCAACCCATCCTGCTTACTCTTTCATCTCTACACGCACGCACACATATACCCATCTGCTCAGCAGAGTGAACGGACTACAATTAAACTTTCTCATCTACGTTTCGTCTCGTCGTCATCAACATCATCATCGATTGCCTTTTTTGTTGTGTTGCTTCTTGCCGCCGTCAATTCCGCGCGAGCTTTTCCGTATTCTTCTCCACACGCTACGAACGGTGTGTGTGTCGTGCCTGCTTCTTGCGTTGCTTTTCTTCGGCTTCTTCGCCCGTACTTGCGGACGCGTGACGACGACGACGACGACGACGGACGGCGCTAGCGCACTTTCGTTCCCCGTTGCGGTAGTGTTGGTGTGCCATTTCAACCAACCGCGCGCTCACTCACACACAAGCGCGCGCGCACGCTACGGAATGTGTGTATACGGCTCATTAAATGCACTTCAGAAACACCACCGCCGGGTCTGTTTTTAGCCTGTTGTGTTCTTTTTTTTGTGGCTCATCATCATCCCTTCCGACCCACACACACGCACACACACACGCATCGTCAACATGCTTTTCGTTTTTCTTCTCTTCCTGCGCGCACTTTTGCAGGGTTGCTTACTTTTCTTTTTCTTGTTAGGATTCCGCCCCGGTGGCGTTTTTGTTGATTTTTTCGCCTGTTTTCCTCGAAACCGTGTGCCGTTCAAACGGTTGTGTTTGTGAACGTGGTCACGGTTCGGCCGCGCGACGGTGCTGTTTTTTCATTCATACTTACCGTTCTTAACAGCAAGGTGATGTATTCTAAGGAAAGCGATAAAAATCGTTCGAATGATTTCGGTGCAGAGATTCTGTATTTTAATATTTTTAGTAAAAATTGCCAAGATAAAGTATCGAATTGCGATACATTAAAGCCTCACTTTTTTTAGAGACCTTCATTGTACCCTAAAGAACACGAATGAAATAGTATTTAATGTTCAAGGAATTCGTTATTTTGAAGGTTGTTTAATGCCCATTTAATTTACCCATTCAGCAGTAATAAAAAAAGCCACAATAATATGCTAATGTGCGCGTAGGTGGAAAGAACTCCGCAAAAGGGATTCATATTTACATGCGCATAGGCTTGCAGCGAACGTAAGCGAGTGAGTATATGCTCCAAAAGCTCCCCAGTTTGTGCTACTGCTTGGCTACATAAATCAATGAAAAGTATGCTTGTACGTGCATTAATCACAGCTTTACGACCACTGCCGTTCGAGTGTGCAAGAACTGCATTCGTTTCATACATAGCCCTGTGGGGAAATCGTTTGGAGATTAAAAAAAAAACAAATCGTTGGTTAGAGGTTGGTGGACATGTTGCACACCACCTACCGACCCAATGATCACGTCCGATAAAAGAATCTTGATAACGACTCCGTGCTTCGTGAGCCGGAGAACCTCTTATCCCTGCTAACGCCCATCATCCCCAGCCGCGCTTCCGGTAATCTTGTCCGATAACTTAAGTTATTTAATCAAATTCACTGTCCACAACTTGGTGACGAACGACGACGCACGGTGGTGGTAATGGATGCAGCATAAAACTTACCCGCAAAGCAAACTCCACCGTGCGGCTAGACATATAAGCCTGTCGCCTGCAAGCGAACCGTTATTGGAAAATCCGTCCACAAAGGGAAGGAATAAATGGACAAGATTAAGATGAAAAAGCTGTTCAATCGAAACGGTACTGGTACGGCGTATTTATAGCAATGAAGTAAGGTAAGTACGCTGCCATGACTTATACAAAGTTGCTAATGTTTTTGTTATAGTAATTATTACTTATTGCACATAAAATACGTTTATTCTTTCTGCATAGTATCTAGATACAGAAGAAGAAAAAAAACATTCACTTTTTCACACTTATCGAGTGCTTGTTAATGAAGCAATTTAAATTCTGTTCGCAGTTTCTTATCGAAGCGAAATTTATGCAAGACGTTGGTGGTAAGGCGTTTGTGGCGGTTTAAGTTGGAATGGAATGGAGTTTTAACTTACACTTTATTTCCCTGTGCATTCTGCTGTTCTTCACATTTGCAGTAATTAATCGAATTTTGTGGTGCAAGTTTTTAGTAGCACAAAAGTATCTTTGAAAGGAAATCCTTTAGAGTGTTGTACGAAATTGACTTTGAGTATCTTTTCAACGTCCCGAGGAGATGAGACCTCTTCGATTGTGACATCTCTTGTTAGTTGTGGCCGTCGTCTACGAGATCCTTAGTTGAACGTGGTCCCTTGGACGAAGAGTTTACTTAGACGAAGAGGTCTTCCACGCCAAGGATTCTTGAATGGGGTAACCCTGTATATGATTTCGTTCCCTGGACAATGAGGTAGTTCACCCAGCCTGCTGTATGGTTCCTTATTTGGAGCTAACTTTCGATGACATTCCGTCAGTTCTACACAGTGGATTTAGTGATTCTAACTCGTCGAAATCGGAACAGGAATCACATCATCTGGATTCAGGTCGTAACCGTGGGTTCATTACAGAGAACCCATCACTACAGCGAATGTCTGGAACTAGACTACTAGAGCGAACCCTATACGCTAATTCCTTTGCGTAATTTAACCTAGTAGAATGAGTTCTTTACCGCTTTTATTTTGCCTGATTCACGACAAACAATCATAGCGTTTGTTGTTGTGAAGCGTCACAACCACCGTCTATCAATAGCTTCCTGATAAGCTATCACCGTTTCACTCTTTTCCCGAACCATCAGCAAGCAAAACGTCTGATGTCGACCAAGTTATCGTTGACGTTTCGCTTATCGCTTATCAGGAAAACTTACCCTTTGCGTGTGCCCTCGCCATCTACCCCCGGCTGGAGCCTGCCCCCATTATCAACCTTATCGCTATCAGAATGCTTGCGGCCGCTGCGAGTCACCCTTATCGGTCACGACAGTTAGATTAGGATGGCGCAGTTGGTGAGTGTGTGGACATATCGCCACTACTTCTCGGGACCGGGATTCCGACAAAATGGAGCAGATGCCACCAACTGCAACTGTCACTGTCCTGCCTGAAACCCCCATTCCCGATTGCAGTAAATAAAAGTAAATTTAATCAATATCCCTTAAAACTGCTACGTGTGTGTGTGTGTGTGTGTGTGTGCTGCACATCGAAATCAGGACTAGCGGTAAAATGTAATCTGCAACAAAAGCTTTTGCTCCCGTATCTCGTGCTTGCTCCGCGCACTTACCGCACAAACCGGTGCATCCGGTCGGAAGCAGATTAGAGCAGCAGAGCGCCCGGCCCCGAATCGTAACGCACATTCGACGAAACCACCCCGACGACTGCTACTGACCCCACGGGCGGTTCGCGCGTGGAGGTTATCATGTCGAGGAGGAGGAGGAGGATCAGCCTTCCTTTTCGGAGTTGGTGATTAAAAACTGCGGCCCGAAGAAGAGCACAAAAACTGCGTGCGCCTTGTGGTGAACTGGTTCTTCCTTCATGCTTCATCTCGCCAACTGGTGTGGTGTGATAACTCGAGCAACTGTCACGCAGAGGGTAGTAGCAAAATCTCGTACAAGCACCCCCTTGGCCAGCATGACCAGAACACGCAAGAGAGTTCTAGTTCACGACCTCTGGTAGATTTTTGCATGCGGAACGACCTTCGCTGCGGACTTGTTCGGGCTGGGTTTTGCGATAACGACCGCGAGTTTGGCCTACTGGTGGCTTGCATCATCGAGCTGAACCCCGGGGGCTACAGCTGGTTACCACTAACAAACACACAAAAAAACCCTTCAAAAACATTGATAAGCCATCGAAGCAAGCAAGCTGTAATGGTAGCAAATGTACAGCTAGTTTAAAGTACAAGACGAATTACGGAAAAACCAACCGGATGAATTGTTCGGCCAGAACAATTTCGAGTGCATGAGGACGCACCGCACCATACGGAAGGAACGTCCGTTCCACGAGCGTTGGAAATATTATTTTTAGCTACACGCCTTCTCACCTTCCCAGTTCTGTTTCGCTCATGTTCTTCCAGGCCTTTTAGACGTCACGTTTGTTGTCGTAGTCTGACAACAGCGCGAGTGAGTCGTCGGGTACCGGCACTCTGACCATGGAGCTCGTGCTCGTGTTTGCCCAGTTATGTAGTTGGCGACCTAACCCTCTCCTAGCAGTGAAAGGCCCGTGCGTAGACACGGTAGACGGTAGTGCAGAAGGCAGCAACAAACATGGCGCACTGCTCTTTACCGCCGGGCCCGGGAAGGACCTTCTTCATACAGTCGCCGGAAGGTCTCCTGCAGATGGTCGCCATTTGTGCGACCGGGAATTACATCACCACCAGAGCGCACCAGTGTGTGTGTGTGTGTGTGCGTGCGTCGTCGTTCTCGTATCGTAGCATGCCATGGCATGTTGTTGTTTCGCCCTCCACACGTAAACATTTATTTATTTTCGCTTTTATTTACCTACGTGTGCTGTTCCGCTTTCGAGTGTCAAAGTAGGCGGCTACACTACTACCGCTCCACGGTTCTTGCGCCACACGTTTCTCATTGCATTTCCGCTGCATCGAGGCACGATTGGGTCCACGGGGGGGTTGGGTCCAAAATTGTCCTCTTTTTTATATCCTTCTCCACTGCATACTCCATGCCGCGGGTGACTGTGGTAGTGCTAGTGGTCGACGCCTTATATACCGGAATTAAGGGCACAGAAGTGGATTTGGCTGTGTATATTCATATAAATTATCCTACCGGAAGCGCCACCACCGAGAAGCTGCGAGGTTTGAACGGCACAAAACGGCCAAGGAACGACCGTACCGCCACATACACAGATGGTGAAAAAGCAATTTCATTTTCACCGAGCCCCTCTATGTACCGGGTACGTTCGGCCGGGGTGTGTGATCATGTGACCCAGAGTACGGCGAGCCATGTGCAGTGTTCGTATTTCTTCCAGAGAAAAATGCGGTACAGCAAACGTGGAACTGCTACCGATTGCTGTGTGCCTGCATGTAGGAGGTGCTAGCTGCAAATCGGTTGTGCATCACAGTGCTGCTGCGCTTGTGTGTGCAGTCAGGGAAATGCATTCTTCTTCCGAGCGAGCTTGTAGTAGTAGTAGTAGTAGCAGTGGATATAGAAAGGAAATTGCAACAAGGAAAAAAAAATGGAAAGCATCTTAGAACGTTCCCTGCATCTTGACTTGGAGAGTACATGGAAACTTGAAGAAAACATTTCCGGGTTTAAATGTACATAAGCTTACGCTGCCCTCCTATGTACCGAGATTGCCTTTCTTTCATCACTGGAAAAAGAACTTTGAAAAGAACAGTTTTTTCTTATTAAAATTTAATACCTTCAGCTTCGTAGCGACAGCTAAATAATAGCGCACATAATAATTAATTCAATTTCAGTGCTTTCAGAATTGGAAGCGTTCAACTACACTGCTGGTGTGTAGCACCTTAAGCTAATAATCACGTTCCTATCGATCGTCATATTATTCATGATTAAATCAAACATTAGCAGCGCCCGGACTTCTGAGGCTCGTTCCCCAGCACACTACTACTACATGATCACGATCGTTCCGTGCCGTTAGACACAGTTTTGGTTTGATAAGATAACTCGTCTCGGGGTGGACTTTCCGGAACCAGGGAGGCATGGTTTGTTAGTGGCGGCCTGCATGATAAGACATAAAAACGCACGCAGATACTACTATCAGCTCCAGTGGAACTCGCCCTCCTATCGTTACTTCTCCACCAACGGTTACGCTGGGGGAGACTAGGTTGTTGAATCAACCTGGAGTTTCCAATGGCTGATAAACGGCACGGAACTGTTTGGCCCTGCTGCGTCTCCGATAGTGGTCAACACGATTGCGATACGATCTATCTTATCGGTAGTGTCTTATTGACATAGAAAGGATTTTTCTTCTTCTACCCGCGCCAATTGCATCCAGCAGTGACGCTCGACATCATTCACCGTTGACTGCTCCGTTGGGTTGATAACCGTACTATCAAAATGTGCCAACGGGTAGCAGTGGCATCCGCCGTGCCATCGTAAAGATAAATCGAACGCACATTTTCAAACCACTGCTGGGAAAAGAGTGGTCCTACATTCTTGCTTATCATGACTGCACTGATAATGCGCACCAAAAATAAAAAAGACGCTTTTCCTGTTTATTGTCTTCTGTACTTTTGGAGCTTTTATTAAATGAGTATTTGTTGTTGTTGTTGTTGTGTGTTTGTGAATATAAATATAAGCAAATGTGGAAGGGAGGCTGCGCAGAACCTTTCTACCAACGATAAGAAACCATTTCATCACGTTTACCCACGCACGGATGTGCCGGGGAGTAGTTAAAACCAAAAATACCTACACCTAAAAGCTACAGCAATAAATTTTAATTGTGTAAATATTGGTACCATTTGGGGGGGGGGGGAAAGAAAAAAAACCAACAACAAACTCGCAATCAATTATGAAGGATAATCAAGAAATGGAAGGAAAACAGAAAACGAAATAACCTCCAAATACACATAACCTTTACGTTGGACGTTTTTTTCTCGAATCCCGGATACATACGTAGCGTGCCATGAGCATCTGTACTCGTCGCGTGTGCTACCATGGTATATGCTAGCAGTGTGTGTGTGTGTGTGCGCGCAATAATTTGACGTTTGCCGTTTTTTCAATGGAGGCGCATGGTGGTTCGTGCAAAATTTTCAAACTCCAGTCACAATTTCACCACCATTTGCCACAAATTTTCCAAACAAATTTAGCGAAATCCTTCAAAACGCAGCACAAAATCACGCTTCGTTTAATGCAACTTTAAAGTAATTGACTGTAAATGTGGGAAAATCACGTTTCCACAATCCCTCCTGCTGGAGGAGGTGCTGATGTAATTCATTCAAATGCATTTTCCGTTTTGAAACGGTTTTTTTTTTCGTAGGAGTACGCAAGGGGGCGGCAGCAGATTATGTTCCGTAGATTTGGACGGCTATGTACAGTCGCTCGGTTCGGCTTGAAACGCCCCAAAAGAAGCCGAACCGAATCCGAACGGCAAGAAGACGAACCGGAAGGACTTTAAGCGAGTGTTCCGTGTGAGGACGGAAATTGAATAGCTAGGCGCTAAGCAGAGTCGTTTAAGTGTTGCACACCAATACCACCGCAGCCGTGCGGGTATCGTCGCCCTCGAAAACGCCCTTGCCATAGATTTGTTTACTCTGGGCACTAATGTAGCACAGACAGTGTGCCGCATTTATGTACCGTACCGTTCGTTGTGTTGGTGTTGCCGGATATTGCGAAACGACTGGCCGCGCTGCATCCAAGGACTTTTGTGTGTGTGTGTGTGTGTGTGTGTGTGTGTGTGTGTGTGTGTTCGTGTGGAGCAAACCAGGCCAGCCCAGACTCAGAACCCAGAATCGATAATCGGACGTCCCGAAGCGTTAGCACAACTACTACCAACAGCGTGCCTCTTTATTTTGCGGCAGGATTACGTCGACCGAGACAACGACGACGACGACGACGACTACGACATGAAGTTGGCCAGGGTCTGGGACGAACATATTTTTCTCGGCTAGCGGCAAAAATCGATACAAGCTACCGAGCTCACCCGCTCCCGCTCCTGAAGCTCCTGAAGTTCCTGAAGTTCCGGGTTTCCTTTCATCCCTTTTGCTAAGGGGTGTGGTTGGTTCACTAAAACCTCTTCCGGCGCACGTGATTTGTTGCACGATTGTATAACTGTCAACTTCAATGAAGCGTTCCATTAATAACGACTTTCAGCGCCAAGTATAGAAACCGTTTCGTATTTTCCACTGCTCAAATTCTAATGAATTTAACACAAAACGGGGGAAAAGTTTTTCCACGTTACCCTTAACAGGCCCGGACTCGGGAATTAAGGAAATCAAATTTACGCCAAAATTGGAAAACAAATTTCATCACGTTCTGCCGTGCCTGTTATGTCAAGTCTTGTGCAAATAATCGCACGTCCGTAAGGTTCGCTCGTCTGCTCTCTGGTTCCGTGCTTTCCTCGCCAGATTGTGCGGTGCAATTCCCTGGCACTGTTCGTCTGTATCGATTTTTCCCTGCTTTGTGGGGGGGGAGGGAACTCTGCACGAAGAAGCAGCACGTTTGCACCACTACAACGATGGTGCAGCCCGTCAAAAAACGGATCGATATACGCACTTCCGAGCGTGTAGACAAGCGGGACGGGAATCGGGACGGTTTGGGTGGGTCTGGGGGAGGTAGTTGTTGGGGCTGATATCCCAGATGGTTGGATTGTCATGTTGTTGTTTATGGTGGACGTAGTGGACGTGGTGGGCTGCACAGGGTAACGTATTGGAGAATTTGTGAGCATGTTCTATCTGCCATAGCTTTTGAATTGATGTTTGTAATGTTGGTTGGGCAGGAATTGTACGCATGTGCTACCGTTAAGCAGACGACAGTGACCGACAAACGAACTGTGCCCATTATTCTTTTAAAATTTCCCTAAAAGTCAACTATGTTTTCAACTCCAAAATTCCACCCAGTAATGGCGTACGATTTATATTAATTTCAACAAAGGAAAACTTTTCCCAAAAACTCGAACCCTCATTTTCTTGGGAAGGATCGTTCGAGTATCTCTGACATCCCGTTCGACCCTCGGTAAGCACCGCATTGTGGCCTTCAGACGTGATTAATCGATAGCATTTTCCCTGCTCGAGCCTCTGCTGTCCTGTCCTCTGGGTAAGAGTATATTGACAGCAGTGGGCATGTATTTGTGTGATCGTACTCGAGCGCCCATAGGATTGGAAAGTAGAGCATTGAGAATTTTCCCCCAACCGCCGAGTGTGGAGTGTGGAGTGAAGAGGATGCTTACGTTTTCGTTTTGATTAATGTTTGCCAATCTTACCGGTTCAATAACGTCGCTTAATAGCGTACGGAACTCGCCGAACTTCTTGCGTCGACGAGCTGAACCGGAGCACACATATTAATGTACTTTAGCTGTTTTCTGCCGCGCCAGAAGTAATGGTTTGCCCTTTACACCAGAAAGAAAAACCCCTAATGGCGTCGGGTTTTTTGTGAAGTTTGGTGAAGAATTCCAATCGAAGCATTCCTTACGCCCTGGACATTATCGATCGGCCATCGAACTCGTCGTGTGTGGTGTGGTGTGGTTAGATTGCCCCGCACGCCATCCCTTACTCATCAGGTATGGTCGGGATGGCACTGTACGCCAGAACGTGACTTCCATTTCCGACTCACAAAAGTTTGCCCGCTGCCTTCTAACGACTGCTACCGATGCTGAGCCTGGAATACTAACCAACCAAAAGCTTTTGTGTGTGTGTGTTTGTGCTTTTTTTTTACTTTAAAGAAAGACTCAACGTTTGGACGGCGTTCTTTCTTCTGGCGTTCGTGACTAACGTGCCAAAACAGATGATGGCAACCGGTCCGATGCGAAACGTCAGCACCGAAACATGGCACGTCCATTGCTTCATGGCGCTTTTTTTTGCTCCTAGTCGCGCGAGGCACGTTCGCGGCATTCGTTCGCTGCAGTTCATCCGCCCAGCGAATGCCAATCGACTCCCCGATGTGTGTGTGTGTGTGTGTACGTGTGTCATAATCACGCACGTTCACACAAGACAGGTCCGTTGTGTGGGGAGAAACAGGTTTCGGGCTCGTTAAACGGGGCAGACGGTTTTGCTGACGTCCGGTTTTCCGGTCACGATGGCAAGCCCCAAGTCTTCCCCCCCGCAAGTAGCGGACCGGAACCGGTTTACCTTGATCCAAAGCGAGCGGTCGAGACTACAGCGCGATCGCGAAGGAGACGACACAACATAGATCCTGGCGCTTTCGTACCGTCAGACGAGCTTACGGCGAGAAAAAAAGGCACACCACGGCGAACACTGTTCAGCAAAGTCGTGGCCAGCATCGGTCAATAGGATCCGCGATGGGATTTTTAAACGATGGGATTGCGAAGTGATCGTTCCAGGTAGGGCAAGGCGAGGACATGTCAACAAAACGGGATTTTTCGTGTCGTCGGGACTGGAAGGTACTGGCGATGGGAATCGCTTAATAAAAACAGGTCTCTCCTTTACCCGTTTGGGGGTTTATTTATACGAAATAAGAGAGTTTTTCTTTGGTTTTTAGTGTTGAGATCGATCGTTTACTAATCAAGAGAACCTTCAAGGAAAAAAATAGTTGCTATTTTAAAGTTCTTATGCTAAAGAAATCATAAGAAATTCAGCTAAACTTAGGAAGTACGGAAAGGGATTCAAAAGTATCTGGGAAATCGCCAATAAAAATGTTGAAATCGGTGTAAAGAAAGTATATTCTTAAAATTTATTATTCATTATACATTACCAAGCGTTTTTGCTGTTTATTGTTGCCAGTTCAGTGCTATTAATTAACATCTAGTGCATATAATTAATGCTACAGCTTTAGCTAGAGTCTAATATTGAAATAATCAATCATAATTACACACAACTTCAGCCAATCTACATCAGAAGCAAAAACGCACTCACCTAAAAGTAGTCTCTTTATCGACAATCCAAATGAATGCACCTCGGTGTGGCGTTGTCTTCTTGACGGGCCCTACCACAGTTAATTAAATTCACTCCCGAGGGTCTACTACTAAAGGTGGAGCTTTTAGCTATCTCCTGCGGTGCCATATAGGCCATTTTAATTTTTTAGCTTCATTTTTGAAACATTTTTTGTTGCAGCATGGGCTCGACGGAGTGATTTGAATTTTTTAATGAAAATTTTGCCACCACCACCACTTCCCATCTTGTTGAGCAAGTGTTGTGTGAATTCACGGCACGTTTTCACGTTCCTTCCGGGGGGAAAGAAGAAATTCACCAAAACCAAGTCGCGTCCACGTGTGTGTGTGTGTTTGATGGGTTGAAAGAACATAACATCTTGCGTACATAAGCTCCAACACCGCGTCCGTTACCTTTGATCCCAAAGCACACACACGGCAGCATCCCTGATCAATGCAACTACAGAGTCGCCGTTCGCAGCCCTATTTACCGACGTCTTTCCATCAGTGTACATGGAAGTAGTGTAGGAGAGCGAGAGAGCGTACGTACAGCTGTCAGTAAGGAAAGGAAAGAGAACGGACGACCAGACAAGCACAGTCCCGTTCCCCGTTTGAAGGAAAAATCGATAAATTTGCGAGCGGAGCGGGCAAGAGAAAAGCAAGAACCCAAACAAAAAAAAAAAGGAGCAAACGATGGGTTCCCGATCCCGATCGATAACTGTTCGGCTGGAAACAACCAAGAGCACAGCATCACTACAGCACGCTTTTTGGGACGGATGTTGTCGGCCTCCGTGGAAAACGAAGCGAAGCGAAGGAAAGGGAAGCCATTTTCCCCGACCCGCACCGGCCACCGGCCACCGGCCGCTTGACGACCAGGTCGATATGAAGAGAATGTGTGTTACACGGGTGTCTTTCGAGTGTCATTGACAAGCCGCAGTTGGTGGTTAGCGGAATAGCGGGGAGCAGAAAACCAGGCCGGGCCGGGCGGTTTCTGTTTTCAGTATTGGGCGCGCGCTAAAACTGAAGCACTTTAAGTAAATATTAAACGAATTGTTGGCTGCACGGGCCGGGAGTTCAGCCGACCAAGAAGCAATATTATGATTATGCTTCTGATTGGAGAGTGTTTTTCCGTGCGTGGGATTCAGTTGGAGAATGCGCCAGAAGGTGTGGAACCGAACGGTATATACTTATTTAATTGAAAATGATTCGTTTTATTTATTTGGCTTATATTTAGAAGCTTTGGAGCGTATTAAAATCAAATCTGTACCAAAAAACCGAGACACACAATCAACCGCAGACGACGTGAATCGATTTGCCGAAACAAGCATCACCAAAGGTCGATCCGTCGATCGATCGATGGCCAGGCAATTGGAGGTAGTCTCGGCATCCGAGCCCAGGTTCTTCTCCATCTAGATGCCAGCATAAGTGAAGCACGGCCACCATGTTTACGGGTAAGAAGAAAATGTGGCAAACGAAGCAGTATGTGTCGTTTTTCCTCAGTGCCATCGTTTTGGAGCACTTTTCCCGCATGCACAAGCCGTCAGCTCAGAGCAGAGCATAGAATTTACTACTTCATCACCACTACCACGAAACAAGCAAGCAAATATGAGTGTGTGTGTGAGTGAGTGGTGTTGATGGTACTTTTTGTTTATGTTTCTCCTCTTGCCGCGCTTGCTCCCCACTGCCCGCACCGACACACCGATCCGACGACCAGCTAGTCTGCGAACAGAGCGGCTGTATGTCAGTAGGGAGCGCGTACAGAGGAACCCAACGGATGGTGGACCTGACTCCGGGATCCGGTTTATGCGAACCACCCGCGGACAGGGTGAGAAGAAAAGCTCCCAACACACACACACATACAAGAGGAGGCCAAAGAGCGTGTCGTTTCCTTCTCGTGTGCAGAAAACAAATCCCTTTCCATTCTGACAGCTATCTAGCCGTCCGCACCAGTTTTTCTACCCAGCGCGCAAATGGGGAAACCGGTTTTTCTTCAATGCCTGCTCTTGTTCTTGTTACCTGTTTTTTTTTGTTAGCTCAGCCCCGGTTGCGTGTGTTTGGTGTGCCGCCACGACTTTTGCCCAAACGATGAGTAAAACCGCCATTGGCAGCGGCGCGCGCGCGTTCCTTTCACCTACCCACCACCACCCTTCCGGTTGCCACCACCATGCGCCTCCATGGGAAATAATCAATCATAATTACACACAACTTCAGCCAATCTACATCAGAAGCAAAAACGCACTCACCTAAAAGTAGTCTCTTTATCGACAATCCAAATGAATGCACCTCGGTGTGGCGTTGTCTTCTTGACGGGCCCTACCACAGTTAATTAAATTCACTCCCGAGGGTCTACTACTAAAGGTGGAGCTTTTAGCTATCTCCTGCGGTGCCATATAGGCCATTTTAATTTTTTAGCTTCATTTTTGAAACTTTTTTTGTTGCAGCATGGCCACGACGGAGTGATTTGAATTTTTTAATGAAAATTTTGCCACCACCACCACTTCCCATCTTGTTGAGCAAGTGTTGTGTGAATTCACGGCACGTTTTCACGTTCCTTCCGGGGGGAAAGAAGAAATTCACCAAAACCAAGTCGCGTCCACGTGTGTGTGTGTGTTTGATGGGTTGAAAGAACATAACATCTTGCGTACATAAGCTCCAACACCGCGTCCGTTACCTTTGATCCCAAAGCACACACACGGCAGCATCCCTGATCAATGCAACTACAGAGTCGCCGTTCGCAGCCCTATTTACCGACGTCTTTCCATCAGTGTACATGGAAGTAGTGTAGGAGAGCGAGAGAGCGTACGTACAGCTGTCAGTAAGGAAAGGAAAGAGAACGGACGACCAGACAAGCACAGTCCCGTTCCCCGTTTGAAGGAAAAATCGATAAATTTGCGAGCGGAGCGGGCAAGAGAAAAGCAAGAACCCAAACAAAAAAAAAAGGAGCAAACGATGGGTTCCCGATCCCGATCGATAACTGTTCGGCTGGAAACAACCAAGAGCACAGCATCACTACAGCACGCTTTTTGGGACGGATGTTGTCGGCCTCCGTGGAAAACGAAGCGAAGCGAAGGAAAGGGAAGCCATTTTCCCCGACCCGCACCGGCCACCGGCCACCGGCCGCTTGACGACCAGGTCGATATGAAGAGAATGTGTGTTACACGGGTGTCTTTCGAGTGTCATTGACAAGCCGCAGTTGGTGGTTAGCGGAATAGCGGGGAGCAGAAAACCAGGCCGGGCCGGGCGGTTTCTGTTTTCAGTATTGGGCGCGCGCTAAAACTGAAGCACTTTAAGTAAATATTAAACGAATTGTTGGCTGCACGGGCCGGGAGTTCAGCCGACCAAGAAGCAATATTATGATTATGCTTCTGATTGGAGAGTGTTTTTCCGTGCGTGGGATTCAGTTGGAGAATGCGCCAGAAGGTGTGGAACCGAACGGTATATACTTATTTAATTGAAAATGATTCGTTTTATTTATTTGGCTTATATTTAGAAGCTTTGGAGCGTATTAAAATCAAATCTGTACCAAAAAACCGAGACACACAATCAACCGCAGACGACGTGAATCGATTTGCCGAAACAAGCATCACCAAAGGTCGATCCGTCGATCGATCGATGGCCAGGCAATTGGAGGTAGTCTCGGCATCCGAGCCCAGGTTCTTCTCCATCTGCATGTTTACGGGCAAGAAGAAAATGTGGCAAACGAAGCAGTATGTGTCGTTTTTCCTCAGTGCCATCGTTTTGGAGCACTTTTCCCGCATGCACAAGCCGTCAGCTCAGAGCAGAGCATAGAATTTACTACTTCATCACCACTACCACGAAACAAGCAAGCAAATATGAGTGTGTGTGTGAGTGAGTGGTGTTGATGGTACTTTTTGTTTATGTTTCTCCTCTTGCCGCGCTTGCTCCCCACTGCCCGCACCGACACACCGATCCGACGACCAGCTAGTCTGCGAACAGAGCGGCTGTATGTCAGTAGGGAGCGCGTACAGAGGAACCCAACGGATGGTGGACCTGACTCCGGGATCCGGTTTATGCGAACCACCCGCGGACAGGGTGAGAAGAAAAGCTCCCAACACACACACACATACAAGAGGAGGCCAAAGAGCGTGTCGTTTCCTTCTCGTGTGCAGAAAACAAATCCCTTTCCATTCTGACAGCTATCTAGCCGTCCGCACCAGTTTTTCTACCCAGCGCGCAAATGGGGAAACCGGTTTTTCTTCAATGCCTGCTCTTGTTCTTGTTACCTGTTTTTTTTTGTTAGCTCAGCCCCGGTTGCGTGTGTTTGGTGTGCCGCCACGACTTTTGCCCAAACGATGAGTAAAACCGCCATTGGCAGCGGCGCGCGCGCGTTCCTTTCACCTACCCACCACCACCCTTCCGGTTGCCACCACCATGCGCCTCCATGGTCACGCGCACCAGCCAGCCAGCCAGCCACACACTCCTACGCTACAACACGGCTTCCTCTTCTTTCGGTTTCTTTTACCTCTACACACACACACACACCCACACACGCAAACAAACGACGAAGTAGGCGAGCAAAGCAATGGAAGGTGGGAGGAAGAAAAAAAGGAAGAAATATATGAACAAGAAAAACGCGCCAGACCCGCCCCGAACGTGGCCCGAACGCGCAAAACCGCGACCAAACGAACGAATCGGATATCACCGTTGATGACCGCCGATGATTCCGGCCGATGATGGTAATGACAGTGCTCCGTTTCTTGTGAAGCCCGCGCGCGCGCGCGCACACACGCTCACTCACACACCACCACCCACTTTATACGGCTAGCACCATCGGTGTGTGCGTGTGGTGGGGCTTTTTGGAATGTGTAGACAGTTTTGCATCGCAGCAACCCCATGCCCGGGGTCCGCCGTCATCTTGTTGCCGTGTGTGACGTCACATTTAAACGGCTTGATCGTCTCGCACGTTACTCCGGCATTCCCCCCCCCCCTTCCCCCCAACCCCCCCCCGAACC